>QMFG01000901.1:0-78995 GCA_003314545.1 Ramaria sp. MG151 | reverse complement strand
ATATAGACGAAGGAAACATCGCGCTGGTCTACACACCCACGGCTGAGATGACCGCCGACATTCTCACAAAATGATTATCACCGGCGATGCACCACATCCATGCAAGGGGCTTAGGTATGAAGGATCACTCAATGGAGGAGGAGTGTTAGCTTTCCATTTTCCTTCTACTTCATCCCCAGTCCCTACACTCATGTTTCCCCTCTCGTGTCACATCTCTATTGCGTCATGCGTAGTCACAGCATCAGAGTGTGACACGGACCCTGGGCAAAGGGTCACACCTTATATATAGTAGTACAATAGCACGACCGGCTCCCCTTAGTGTTTGACTTGACACTAAGGGTGAGCAACCAGCTATCTTACAATTCCCTTTAGCTTAACTAACTAAACCTTGTAGTTACATTGTTAACAGGTAGTTAGCAATCATATTAGTGTTTGACTTGACACTAAGGTTACATTGTTAACACTCAGGAACACCCATTGATGTTGTCACCAATCACAAGAACTTAGTATACTTTGGGACTATGAAACTACTCACCCAGCAACAAGCCAGATAGTCTGAATATCTCTTGCAGTTCAACCTTATCATCCACTTCCGTCCTGGAAAACTCGGAACCAAGCTGGATACATTAACTAGATGATGAGATGTCTACCCCAAAGAGGGAGGTAGTGATTATAGTACCATCAATCCACAGAACCTGAGACCTATATTCACTAACCAACAACTCTCCAAGTCCCTCAGAGTCAGTATGCTCCTCACCCTGGCCCTCCAAGCAAGCATTCTCATGGATTCAGAACAACTACACTCTGACATCTGGACAAATCTCATCTTCAACCTGATGGTGCAAAAGCACCTCGAAGACACCTGGAACCCTCATTGGACACATTCTGGCAATGGACTTTTACACCTTGATGGCTGCATCTACATTCCAGATGCAGCCGATATCTTTGGGTACTACAGTACAAGCATGATCACCCACTCTCCAGCCACTTTGGTCAAAACAAAACAATGAAACTCATCTGGCAAGACTATATACTTGGCCCAGCCTATGATCCTCAGTCATCTGCAAAACCTGCACCACATGTATGCAATCCAAGTCCCAATGACATCGCTGTACAGCCTCCTGAAACAACCCCTGACTCCTGAGAGGCTGTTAAGAACTGAATCGGAGCGGAGACAGAGTTAAGGTTGGGACTCAAGATAGAGTTGACCGAGGTTCAGGGCCGAGGCTCGGCAAGCAGGTCGGATGGGACTTGGCTTCAGCTTATGTGCTGCGCCAGCTCAGAGTCCTGCCCCATATTTCGGACGAGGCCCGAGGTCACCCAAAGTTCGGGCGTGACCTTAGCGAAGGGAGCGAAGGAGCATAGGGATTAAGCAAGATGTATTAAGGTATCTTAGTCGATATCAGAACTGATTATCATGTACATGAATGAGCGACTTATATACGAGAGGGCTCAGGGATTGGTGACCGAATGACTGAGGTCAGGGTCATAAGCTATGAAGGGAAGAGATCAAACATGAGGTATGAATAGGTGAAATGTGATGGTCGGGGGCTCAGGCCCAGGGACCCGAGGTCTCGGGGATCTGTCGGGGATGGGCTCTGACAGTACCCCCCCTCTTAAGGCTGAACCCATGAAGCCTTTAGGTAATTTCTTACATGTCGGGGGCTGAGGTCACGTGACACGTTCGGGTTGTTTGAGATATAAGAGGCACGTTCTATCATAGGTAGTGCCATCAAAAGAACTCGAGATGCCCCCCATAACCGCCCCGGAAACGACCGCCGATAAGCGCATGTGGCTCTTGCGTGAGATGCAGGAGTTAGAGGCGGCCGAGAAGGAGGAGAAGGAGTGGGCCAAGAGGCTTGCTCAAGAAAAGGCGAAAGCTGAGCGGGAGGCCCGTGAAAGGGCGGAAGCAAAAGCCAAGGCCGAGGCCGAGGCAAAGGCAAAGGCGGACGCCGTGGCAAAAGCGAAGGCCAAGGCCAAGGCGGAGGCCAAGGCCAGGGCCGAAACGGCCGAAAAACAGGCAGCGGCGACAGCTCAGATGCATGTGCGGGCGGAGGCGGGGCCTTTGATGCCCGAAGCAACAAGAAAACCCCCTGGGGCTGGGGTAAAGCGGAAGGCCGAGAAAGTGGCCGAGGGTTTGGGGGCGTCGGGGAGAGGTAAGGTGAGTATGAGTGAAATTTTTTATTTTTATTTTTATTTTTATTTGATGATTTTTTGTTTCAGAGAATTTGCAACAAGTGCCACTTCCATGGCGAGGTTTGTGAGCTCGGGGTTTTGGGGGCTTTGTGCCTAAGGTGCCACGAGCGCAAGGTGGCCTGTCTGTGGCCTGAGGATGCCCAAGGGAAGGGAGGGAAGGAGCCAAAGAGGCTCCAGACCGAAGATTCAGAGCCTGAGAGTGAGGAGGGGGCCGAGTGACCAGTGAAGAGGGTCAAGGGGGCCGTCTCGCAGGTGGTCCCGATCGCTCAGGAGCCCTCGATGCTCGAGGGCTACTTCAAGCGCATCGTGGATGCACTTGAAGAGGGGAGCCATCTGGAGAGGCAGATGGTGAACGCTTTGTGTGACCTGAACGAGGTCGTGCGGGGCAAGGTTCGGTTGGATCACTGAGGGGTGGTCACGGTGGAGGATATTTTGATGAGCTTGAAGCTCATTGAGAGGGGACTGCGAGGGATCGCAGTCGTTTGGCCGGGTGAGCTCGTGCCTGAGCCTCGGGCAGATGCGGACGAGAACGAGGATTTGGGCGAGCAGGGGTCAGGGGTTCGGGAGGGTTCAGAGGGGCATGTGGAGTCTGAAGTTGGGTTGATAAGGGAAAGGGGAAGGAGAGGGAGGAGGAGACTTTGGAGTAGGAGTGGTTGTACTAAGACTAATGATTAATTTTTTTTTCAGTGTGAACTTCGGTTCAATCTTGGGCTTGGGTCTATGTAATTGGAAGAGACTTAAGAGAAAAGAAGGATAGAGTTTGGGCTCGGGTGTTCGGATGTTCGGGTGTGAGTAAGGAGGGCTTAAGAAAGAGAAGAAGGATAAAGTTCGGGTTCAGGTGTTTGGATGTTTGGGTGTACATAGTTATTTTGTTATGATGAAGGAATATAAATTTTTTTAATTGTGTCTAAGAGAGAGATCATGTGAGAGAAAGAAAAGAATGAGGGTTTGGGTTACAGGTTCCAAGGCCCGGGTTTGGCGGGGTAGGTGGAGTGGAACTCGGTCACAATTTTGGACGCATGTCCGAGTTCGGTTGCAAGGATCCATGATGTTTCTTCGTCAGTACCTTCGTAACCGGCCCATTGGACTAGGTATAGGAGGTTGCAGGGTCTTTGATGCTTGTCCAGCCTGGAGTCGAGGATTTTGGATACCTCATACTCGGGTTCACCGTCAATTTCGATGGGTGGTGGCAGAGGTTCGGTTCAGTTGGGAAAAGTGTTCGGGACCAAAGGTTCAAGCATTGAGACGTGGAAGATGGGGTGAACTGTGCACATGCTGTCTGGGAGCTGTAAGGTATATGAGTGTGAGCTGGGTCGGCCAAGGACTTCGAAGGGGCCGAGGTACTTTTTGGATAGTTTCTTCGAGGGCCGGGTGGTGCGGAAGAATTGTGCTTTGACGAAGATGTGAGAACCGATCGGGAGCTCGGGAGCTGGGTGTCTTCGGGCATTGGCTGAGACCTGGTAGCGGAATTGAGCCAGTTTGATTTGCTCCTTCAGTACCTGGTGTAGTTGGTCTAGGTTGATCGCGAAATCTCGGGCCCAAGAGGAGGCGAGGTCTTGGTCGGGGTGTACCAAGATGTTCGGGTGGTATCCTTTGTTCACAAAGAATGGTGATATGCCCGTTGTGGCGCTTGGGGCATTGTTGTAAGCAAATTTGGCGAGTGGAAGTAGGTCTGCCCAATTGTTCTGTTGGTAGTTACTATACACTCGGAGATATTGTTCCAACGTCTGGTTAGTACATTCGGTCTGGCCGTCGCCCTCAGGGTGATAACCTGAGGTGAAGTGAAGCGTCATGTCTAAGGCTTTACCCAATGATTTAAAGAAGTGGGAGATGAACTCCGAGCCTCTATCCGAAGTTACATGTGAGGGTACACTGTGTTTTGAGAAGACATGTAGGACAAAGAGCTTCACAAGGTCGGCCAAGGTGACTGTGTCGTGCGTTGGGATAAATATCGCTTGTTTTGTTAGTTGGTCGACTGCTACCAGTATTGCAGTGTAGCCGGCGGACCAAGGCAGTTGTTCGATGAAGTCCACGGATATCGAGTTCCAAGGCTGTTTGGGGATCGGGAGCTGTTTGAGGAAGCCATAGGGCTTGTGGTGTTGGGGTTTGGAGCGTAAGCACATGGTGCAGGACTTGCAGAATTCATTGACCGATGTTTGCAGTCCGGGCCATGTGTATTCACGCCTAATGGCCGAAGTGTCCCGCAAGTATGTGCTTGTGTTTGTACTGTAGTACTCGGAGCCGCAGGTCGTCGGCCTCGGAGACATATATTCGGTCATTGTGTTTCAAGAATCCGTCTTCAGATCGCATCCATCTCGGGTCGGAGGTGTCACTGAGGTGTTTTAGAGCCTTGGGGTCTGCGGACAGGTGAGCTTTAATATCAGCATGGAGTTTTTTGAAGTCAATGATGAGGCTCACGCGAAGCGAGGGTAGGATCAAGGATGTAGCTCGGAGTGACTCAGTGATCTGTTGAGTTGTGAAGATCGGCCAAAGATTCTGTGGGTTGATTGTCGTGTAGTCGTTACTCCCCTCTTTAAGGTAGACGTCCATCGTCTAGTTAAGGCATCGGGTTTCATGCCGAGCTTGCCCGGCCAAAACCGAATTATGAGGTTGAACTGTGACAGATATTCGGACCATCAGGCCTGTCTTTGGGTGAGCAGTTTTGTGGTTGAGAAATATTCCAGGTTTTTGTGGTCGGTAACAACGTCTATCGGAGCTGAGGGGCCTTCTAGGTAGTGTCACCAACGTTTAAAAGCCTCCAAAATTGCTAACAGCTCTTTGTCATGGACACATAGTTGAGTTCGGCGCCCGAGAATGTGCGAGAATGGAAAGTGATCAGGTGGATCTTGCCATCCGGGGTGTAGGTTGACAGGATGGCGGCGAGGGCATAGTCCGAGGCATTGGTTTCCACGACCAGCTGTTGGTCGGGATCCCAATGCGTGAGGATCAGGGCCGAGGTGAAGGCTTTCTTCAGGGTTTCGAACGCTGTTCTGCATTCGTCCGAGAAGTGCCAGGTTGTGCCCTTTTGGGTGAGTCAGGTGAGCGGTACTGTAATCTCTGAATAGTTAAGAATGAAACATGAGTAGAAATTGGCAAAGCTGAGGAAGGATTGAATGTCTTCAACCTTCCAAACAACGTCTATCGGGGCCGAGGGGCCTTCTAGGTAGTGTCACCAACGTTTAAAAGCCTCCAAAATTGCTAACAGCTCTTTGTCATGGACGTTGTAGTTGAGTTCAGCGCCCGAGAATGTGCGAGAATGGAAAGCAATCGGGTGGATCTTGCCGTCCGGGGTGTAGGTTGACAGGATGGTGGCGAGGGCATAGTCTGAGGCATCGGTTTCCACGACCAGCTGTTGGTCGGGATCCCAATGCGTGAGGATCAGGGCTGAGGTGAAGGCTTTCTTCAGGGTTTCGAACGCTGTTCTGCATTCGTCCGTGTTGTGGAATTAATTACAGGCGCATATATGCTGCTCCCGAGATATCCAGACGGGCGCTTAACTGCCGGATAGGAGGGGAAGGCAATATATGCTGCATTCCTCAGGTCAATCTCATTCCCTTCATCTGAATTTATAACCATCCTTTAGATACTTCTCTTATAAGTATATGGACCAAGTTTTATTAGCTAGAGTCGTCTAGTTACTTAGTTATGTAGTTAAGTATAGTTCCCGGTCAGGGATGACCGGAGACTATACAGCTGCACGGGCAGCCATAGACGAACCCCTCAGTGTGTTCTATCACTGAGGTGGTGAGTCTAACATTTGTTTACCTTGTAGAAGAGTAGCTAACTGGTTAGTAGATATCTCTGTCTGCAGGTAGTTATTTAATACTACAGTGTGTTCTATCACTGAGGTGATATCTCTGTCTGCAGTATCAAATTTTTAATATTTCTCCTATCTACAACAATCCAATAGCAATAACAGTCTGAGAAGTGCCAGGTTGTGCCCTTTAGGGTGAGTTGGGTGAGCAGTACTGTAATCTCTGAATAGTTAAGAATGAAACACTGGTAGAAATTGGCAAAGCCAAGGAAGGATTGAATGTCTTCAACCTTCCGAGGCTCGGGCCAGTCTCGGATGACTTGAATTTTGTCCTCAGCCATCATGAGGCCTTTGGACGTCAGTATGTATCCAAGGAATTCTACCATGTCTTTGTGCCATTTGCATTTCTTAGCTTTCGCATGGAGACTATTTTTTCGGAGCTGTTGAAGCACTTTGCGTCTGTGCTTTTTGTGCTCAGCGAGTGTGTCAGAGTAAATGAGGATGTCATCAAGGTAAACTACCACACATTTATCCAACAAATCTCCTAGAATGTCATTCATGAAACGTTGGAAAGCCATGGGTGAGTTAGTAAGCCCGAAGGGCATTACTAGCCACTCGAAGGACCCATATCGAGTCTTGAATGTGGTCTTCCATTCATCTCCTTTGGCAATTCGGATGAGGTGGTATGCGTGTTGAAGGTCAATCTTGGTATAATACCGAGACTTCTTCGGTGCATCCAGCAGGTCCGAGACGAGGGGTAGCGGGTATCGGTCTTTCTTAGTTACCTTATTCAGCCCTCGGAAGTCTACGCATAGTCAAAGTGAGCCATCTTTTTTACGAATGAAGAGGATTGGTGCTCCGTGCGAGGACTGAGAGGGCCGAATGAAACCGATGTTCAGGTGTTCGTCGATGAAGGATCGGAGGGTTTCGAGTTCGGACTGAGAGAGTGAGTAGATTGGGGGTTGAGGCGGTTCGGCGCCATCCTCGAGAGTGATCTTGAGGTTGTAGGGTCTGTGGGGCACCAGGGTGTCCGCCCTAGACTTGGAGAATACGTCCCCAAAGTCACAATAGTCTTCAGGTACACCCTCCATGTCTGCGGGGGTTGGGGATCGGTCGGCCGAGGGTGCTGAGAGCTCAGTCAAGGCCAGGTTGAGGCGAAAGGTCTCGGATCCTTCTAATTTACAGGTGCGGGCAAACACGGCTGCATTGATCAGGGCGATGCGGGGAGCCTCAAGCTTCAGGACGGATTCGGAGGGTGACTTTGGTTCGGCTGTAGCAGTGGGAACTTTGATCATCGGAGGTTCGGCCAAATTATCCAGTCGGGGTGCTCGGAAGGTAATACTGCCCAATACCCAATCAATCAACAGATTGTAGTGGGTGAGCCAGTTGTGCCCGAGCACGGCCAAACAGGACAATTCTAGCGAAGTGTCATAAAAGTCTGTGGGGAAAGAGTGGTCAGAGGAGAAGCGAATAGGTAGTTCTACTGCTTTGGTAATTATGGAGTTTGTACTACCATCAAATAATCTAAGAGGGATCGGGTCTATGGTTCAGTCTTGGAGGTTATGTCTACGTACAAAAGTGGATTCCAGGAAACAGTGTGTGGAGCCTGTTATTATTTATCTATCTACCGCACGAAAATCGTATTACGTAATCTACTGATGCATCAGTAGCACTGTGCAGAATAAAACAACAAAAACATCATAAAAATACTACTAATGAGAATTCAAGGCCTTGGGCCTTAGAATGCATTCTGTTTACATCTTTAGGATCACTCGGCAAATGATCCCCAAGGCAATGCAGGGACAAACATGCGCATATATGCGCTTCGGACACGAACGGGCTCCAATAGCCACCGATAGATCCCCGCGTGGCCTTGAAACACTTCTATCCACCCTTACAACACTCCAACTTCTATTTCTGATCACCCCTATCGTTGCCTATCCATGAATGAAGCTGATCGCTTCGATTTCATTTAAACAAGCACCCAGAGCTTCGAAATGGAGTTTCAGGATTTTTCTCATTGTTTTTCTTGTTCCTTTGGCTCAGTATAGTAGTGAAACACATGATCTACATTTCCTACCACACCATGATCTGTTTCAGAACTTTTAAACATGTTTTTATTACATTTTTGTGCATTCTTTCCCTCATGTAGTCTCCAACCCCAGAATCACTCCATCGCCCCAATATTCTTCTTGGGAACACAAAGGACAATTACTAGCTAGCTCTCACTATAAGTACGCTTGTAAATTTCTCCAAAATCCAAGGCAGTAAACCTCCACATCTCTGTTACTATCTCTAAATCTTTGATTGATATCTTTGCAACCCTTGTCTTGTTAACGAATCGTCACTGGCCGTTCGTCATCATTTCAAGAAACCTTTTCGACTCAGTGCTTATCTCAAAATTGTTAAGTTCTCACTATCTACCTATCTACAAGTCCACGTCTCTGTATGCGAACTTTAAGCACTGATATTTTGATCCTGCATCAGCGCAGCCCCCACGCTAGAATGCATATCACGCTTAGATTATCTCTTAGGCGCTTAAAGACCGCTTTCAACAAATTCAAACAAAAGATCAAAAACAAATCAAATTAAACAAATTAAACATAATAAAAATTTCCACTTTATTTCTTATTAGGGCCACCCAGTCCACCTCCTCTTTCTCCAGCCACACTTTGTCCCAGGTTACCTGGACCACCTCTTCACGTGCCTGTCAAGACCCCACCGCCGAACCGAAGCTCCCGGCCCTTCGGGCCCGAGTCCCCGTTTACCTCAGACACGTTTCATATCTGCCCCACTCGTTTGATCTCCTTTGCATAGCTTACGACCCTGACCTCGGTCATCCGGTCTCCAATCCCCGAACCCCTCCGTATATAAGCTACTCATTCATGTACATGATAGTCAGTTCTGATATCAACTAAGATACCCCAATACACCTTGCTTAATCTCTACACTCCTTCGTCCCCCTCGTTAGGGTCACGCCCGAACTTTGGGTGACCTCGGGCCTCGTCCGAAATATGGGACAGGACTCTGAGCTGGCACAGCACACAAGCTGAAGCCAAGTCCCACTCGACTCGTTCGCCGAGCCTCGGCCCTCCTCGGCAACCCGACTCCGAACCTCGGTTGACTCTATATTGAGTCCCAACCCTCACTTTGCCCCTGCTAAGATCTAGTTCTTAACAGTGTCTTCCTTTTGGCTTCGCACTTCTGTTCTGCTTCACACACCCCCCACTAGTGTGTCATCTCAAGGATCTGCTGTGCAATTTGGCACTGCTCCTCGCTGCCCTCCTCCGTCGAAAGTGCACCAAATCCCTCTGCCAACATTTTCAATTGCAGGGATGGTGGTGGTTAAAGGACAACCTGCAGAAAACCTTAAATTTTATCTCAGCCTAACCTTTATATGGCAGCAGCTAATTTCCCATGGCGGCAACTATTTTCCCATGGTCCTTGTAGGCTCAGCCCTTAAGGGGGATGTACTGTCACAGTCACATATTCGGCTGAGCTCTGGATCTCTGGATCTCTTAGGCTGATCTCCTGGTCTCTGGATATCTCTAGCCGATCTCTGGACCCCTTAGCCCTCTGGATCACTGGACTCTTCCAGAAACCTCTATTATCCTTCCATCTTCATTTCCCCCCTCTTATCCATTTCAACCCCCTTTTTCCTATGTTATGAAAATCCTCTTGACAGTTATAAAATCCCCATGACCCTTAGTATAAAAACCTGAAACCCTCTTGTATATTCTTCAGTTCTGATATCAACATAATACACCTCATTCTCTTATCTCTCTCTCTCTCTACACTATGACCCACTATGACCCATGATGAGCCAAGGCTCCTCCAGACTCTCCGGTCATTCACTTTTCCAAAATACAGGGACAGAATGCTGAGTCAGCACAACACACAAGTTGAAGCCAAGTCCCTCTGATCCATCTGGAAGTCCACCGGAACCTCTGGATCCCCAATCTTGTTAAGAACTGAGTCGGAACGGAGGCAGAGATAGGGTTGGGACTCAATATAGAGTCGACCAAGGTTCAGGGTTGGGTTGCTGAGGGTTGCTGAGGCTCGGCAAATGGGTCAGATGGGACTTGGCTTCAGCTTATGTGCTGCACCAGCTCAGAGTCCTGTCCTGTATTTTGGATGAGGCCTGAGGTCACCCGAGATTCGGGCGTGACCTTAGCAAGGGGAACAAAGGAGCGTAGGGATTAAGGGTAGAAGTATATTTGGGTATCTTAGTCGATATCAGAACTGACTTTCATGTACATGAGTGAATAGTTTATATACAAGGGGGTTCAGGGATGTCAGAACCCACGCTGCCGAACCGAACCCCTGGCCCTTCGGGCCCAAACCCCCCGTTCACCTCAAACATGTTTCATATCCATCCCATCTGTTTGATCTCCTTTTGCATAGCTTACAACCCTCACCTCGGTCATCCGGTCCCCGATCCCCAAACCCCTCCGTATATAAGCCACTCGTTCATGTACATGAAAATCAGTTCTGATATCAACTAAGATACCCAATACATTCTACTTTAATCTTTACGCTCCTTCGTTCCCTTCGCTAAGGTCACGCCTGAACTTTGGGTGACCTCGGGCCTCGTCCAAAATACGGGACAGGACTCTGAGCTGGCGCAGCACATAAGCTGAAGCCAAGTCCCACTTGACCCGTTCGCCAAGCCTTGGCCCTCCTTGGCAACCCAACCCTGAACCTCGGTCGACTCTATCTTGAGTCCCCACTTTAACTCTGCCTCCGTCACAATTCAGTTCTTAACAGTATATCAGAACTCTCGAAGCTCAGACAGTCCTTATGAGCCTGACCACCCGATCCGCTGCTCGAAACCAAATCAGTAGAGCAACACCCTCCGTCCTAGCTCAAAGAGCAAGGAACTCCCCGACCCCAACTCTGTTGTTTCGACACTGAAACATGCCCCTTCGCGATCATTTGGTTCCTGAGGGACACATCGAGGAGGTCCCCGATGACCCCGAACCATATCGCGAACCCCCTGATGATGATCCAAACCCCGACCTGAACCCCGACCCAAACCCCGACCCCGACCCCGATCCCGACCCTGACCCACCGTCGGACAACGAAACCAATGTTGGAGAATCCCTCACCAAGGCTCTCTCCAAGATTGCAGACCTCATGGGTCCCCAAAAAACCGAATCCTCGAAAGTGAAAATTTGGGAACCCGATATGTTTGACAGCTCGGACCCGAAGAAACTATGAGGCTTCCTCCTTCAGTGCAAGCTGAATTTCCATGCCCGACCAAAAGCATTCTCGGAAGAGTCTGCCAAGGTCAACTACGCCCTGTTCTTCCTCAAAGGCATGGCTCTTGATTATTTCAAGCCGTACCTTACTGATGACTCTTCGTTTGAACCCAAGTGGTTCAACAACTACGATAGCTTCACCGAGGAGCTCATGATCAACTTTGGCCCATATGATGCGGTCGCGGACGCCGAAGTAGACCTTGAGAACCTCATGATGAAGGACAGTCACAAGGCCACCACGTTTTTTGTTGGATTCTATCACCTCGCCTCGCTCATCAACTATAACAACCAAGCGCTGCTTTGGAAGGCCTATCTCACCCTCCCGAAGCCTCTACTAGGTGAGAGTTTCCCTTTATTGTATTTCCTTGCCTATATATAACTTTGGATTTCCCCTCTACTAGCATCTGTGAGTACTAGGGAGGGTTGCCCTTACAGGACCTGGTTATTGATTGTTTCCTTAAACACTTGATGGGGTGATTCCTGAGCTGAATTGGGTGACCTAATCAAATATGTGTGAAGTATTGAGGCAAGAGTGATTCGAGATTTCCGAAGGAAGCTTTCAGAAGTATTCAGAGATTGTGGTTCAAAGAAGAAGCAATGTGATGGCCTAAATTGTGATCATGACCATAGTTTTACAATGAGTTGGCAAGTTTGAGTAGAACAATCAAGTAGATGTACAATAATTGAACTAGGGAATATACATGTGAATGTGCTAGCTATATACCAAACGATTCAGAAGGGAGAGCAAATGGGAAAGAGTCCATGAGGGTTGGAATGTAGCCAAGGTACATGTATACTAATAAAAAGCCATATGAAACAAAGAACAAGGGTGGAAGGAAAATTGTGAATAAAGAAAAGATTTAACAACCTAGAAATAGATTCTGAAACAGGTTTCCAAATCGCATGGCTTTTCGGGTAGTGACAACCCTTCATTGATCTTCAAATATTGATCCCAAGCATCAGGGGTATTTGTACCATAGAATCAAATGGTGATGTGTGCTACTGTGTATCATAAGCGAGTGGGTTTGGCTTGGTCATTTGAGTTCCTTGGAAAAGATGGGGATAGTGATGGGGATAGTCAGGGTGTCTCTTTTAAGAAAAAGATTATGATTGGTCCTGACTAATGAGTGTTTCACTAAACATCAATGGAGTGAATGAAGGAACTTAATAGACAACAGGGTTGATGAATACAATGGGAAAGGTGGCAATGATTTGTTGTTTGGAAGATAGTTTTCAGAGGTCTTTGGCAATTGTTATTCGGGATAATAAGAATCAAAGATCCCAAAATAGGATCATGACAGCAGCTTGCTCTTCATCCACAACTTCACCACTTTGTGCCAATACTAGATGCTATAGCGTAATATTTTAGAAACATTTGGCACTTTTTTCATCAAGTGATACAAGGCATTATACAATGATCATGACTGAGAGAACAAGCAAAAGAAAGACAAATGAATATGAAATGCAGAAATCACAGGGCACAACAACAGGGAAGAAAAGAAAACAATCCAACTTCAATCAATTGTTGCCACAGAGCAGATGTCAGGGGATGACCCATTCCTTCCCTTTTTCTCCCTTTCCCCCCTTCCTTTGCCTCCTTTCCCTTATTTCCTCTCATACTAGGTTTATTCTATCCCCTGCATTATGTCTTCCACCTCCCTTTTTTCCATCTTTCTCTAGCACTAGTTTCCCTTGTGTTTTCCCTTGTTTGATCACCAGTAACTATATAGTTAGTTGCTTAGGTAAGGGAATTCTCACCCTTTACTCTTTGGATTTCCCTTACCAGGTATGCTCCTCTCTGTTGTAGTTACTATCTGATCTCTTATATAACTTTGGATTTCCCTTACCAGCCTAGTGTGAGTCCTGTCAGAATTCAATTATCAAAGATGAATGTTAGAAGTGAATATAGTGTTAGTAGTAATGTTCAAAAATGTTTCAATATTAAAGCTAAACAAAAAAGGTATCCAGACTTCGACTCGAAGTTCTCAATTATGTGCAATAGCTACCTAAACACAAAAGGTACTAAAATTTTATGTGAGTTAAAAATCATGACAACTGAAACAAACACGACTCACTTCAGACTTCGACTCGAAGTTCTGAAGTGACTCTACATATAAGTCTAGTATTTAAAGGAAAAGTAGAACAATAGAGAGAGATGATGTCACTTGAACAAAAGAACAATAAGGTCTGACACCAAACAAAAGAACAATAAGAACATGAACAATCCACATTGGAATGTTCCGATTAGAATGGAAAAGAGTTTGAACTGACTTTGTGGTGTAAAACTTAACACCCCCCCTCAGTTCAAACTGTCTAGTCCATTCCCAACAGTTTGACGCATCTCTCGTGTTCAAAATGATTTAGGGCTTTGGTGAAGAAATCGGCGCCGTTTTGAGTACCAGGGATATGTGAAGTGCAAATGAGTTTAGATCTGATTAGATCACGCACATAGTGCCACCGGATATCTATATGTTTAGATCGGCTATGGAAGACCGGATTGTCTGACAAGGAAACTGCCCCAGTGTTGTCTGATAAAATGAGAGTAGGTTGACTCAGGGGGATGAGAAGTTCCTGGCTTATCTGTCTAATCCAAATTGCCTCTTGGCACGCCGCTCCTACTGCATAGTACTCGGCCTCGGTGGTGGAGAGGGCCACAGACTTCTGTTTCTTTGATTTCCAAGAGATTGGTCCTCCAGCAAGCATAACTGCATAACCACTCGTAGATTTTCGGTCACGCGAATCCTCAGCATAGTTTGCGTCGCAGTATCCCCATGTGGTCACGTGATCACGTTCGACTCCTTCTGCTTCCGGTTCTTGTCTGTACAAGATTCCTCTGTTCACTGAACCTTTTAGATATCGAAGAACTCGTTTTCCAGCGTTCAAGTCAGTATGAGATGGATTCTTGTTGAATTGAGACAGGAATTGTGTGATATACGCTATATCTGGACATGTAGACATCGCTGCGTAAGTGAGAGATCCAGTTAGAGCTTGATATTCTCTGATGTTCTCGTAGGGGTTATCTTCTTTGTTTAGGAGGTGAGAACCCTTGTCCACAGGGGTTACAACGGGGTTGCAGTCGTTCATCCTGAACCTTTCAAGGAGGGTTTCGATGTATTCTGTTTGAGAAAGCTTCAATGTTCCCAGGTGAGCATCTCTAGTTACCAGGATCCCTAGAACCTTGAAGGGTTTAGAAGTATCCTTCTCTTTGATTTTGTAGAACTCTTTGATGCCGGCTTTTAACCTAAGTTCCTCCTCCTCGCTCGAGCATATCCCAGTAACGTCATCCACGTGTGTATCAATTGCCGTGAAAGTGTTCGCCGATCTGTTTACAAACACGCCAGCATCGCTCCTAAGAGGGGTGAACCCTAGCAATCTCAGTTTTTCCTCAAAGTCCTCACGCCAGGCACATGCAGCCTCTGGTAAGCCATATAATGCTTTGTTTAGCTTACCAACTTTCCCAGGTTTTTGGTAACCATCTGGAAGCCGAATATAGATATCATGATCAATCCTTCCATGAAGATAAGCTGAATCAACATCCCAAGCAAATATACGTAGGTCTTTAAGGGTCGCAAGCGCGAGTAGAATCCTCAAAGAGGAAATTCGAGAGACCGGTGCAAAGGTTTCACTTAGTGAAATGTTTGTCATTTGCTGGTCCCCTTGTACTACCCATCTTGAACGGTACTTCAGTCCTCCAGTTTCGATGTTCTTTACTGTATTGACCCACATTCCTGGTAGGATCTGGGTATTGGCTGGTATGTCTTTTTCATCAATTTCGGTCCATGTATTCATCTCCTCAAGTTTTGACACTTCATAGTCCATTGCAGTGTTCCAGTGTATGGCTTCTGGTGATTTTTGAGCTTCTCTATGTGAATGTGGGATCTTGACATTTGTCAGATTGTCCTCGCTCGCGATCTTTGTGATGAGTACATGGTCTGTGGTCAGTTGGTTCTTTATCCTCTCTGACTTCCTCGATGCCTCTGTACCCCAGACTTCTGTCATGGTCTGCCTCTTCTTTATTCCTCCTTCATCAGCTGCTTGTTCCTCTTCAGGTTTCATCTCCTTTCCAGCTTGATTCTTATTGTCTTCTTCTACTTCTGTTTGTCATGGAAACTCTGCACCTGCTTCATCATAATGTTCTTCGGTATGAGATCTGTGGTATGTGCCTTCCAAAAAGATAACATTGCGTGACCTTATTTTCTTCTTTTCCTTGTCAACAACGACGTAGATTGAATCTCCTTCAAAGCCAATTAGACGGCATTCTTTGGCTTTGTCTTCAAGTTTGGTCCGTGTCTCGTCTGGTACCTTAATGAAGCACTTAGACCCAAAGACTCTCAGATGACCGATGGATGGTGGTTCCCCATAGACTTTTTCGTAAGGAGTGATATTCCCTGGTAACATGCTGGTGGGACACCTGTTGCAGATATATGTTTGTGCAGCAATGGCTTCTCCCCAGAGGTCCTTTCCTAGAGGTGAGTCTTTTAACATCGTTCTCGCGCCTTCTATTACAACCCTATTCCTTCTCTCTGCCCGACCATGCTGTTCAGGGGTTTGGGGAACAGAGGTGACGATGGTTATTCCTCTGCTTTGGCAGTGGTTTATTAACACATCATTAATGAATTCTCCTCCGTTATCGGTTCTGAGGGTATGTACGCGTTTCTGAAACTTTGTCTCAATTGAATTTTCTAAGTCCATTATCACCTTCGTCACATCATTTTTATGCCTAAGGTCAAATGTGAAACCGAAACCTGAGTGATCATCATTGATCACCAAGCAAAATCTGGCGCGAGACCATCTTGCCTCTGGGGTCATCGGTCCAATTAGATCTGCATGTAGTGTTCCAAAAAGGCGAGTATCCCTTGTTTCTTTGTTGAGAAATGGTTTTTCATCCATTTTCCCAAAGATGCAGTCTTCACAGATCCCATGTAAGTCTTTGTTTGTCATAGCCATGTCTTTGACATTGTTGTTATTGACCATTCGCTTCAGAATGGTATCTCCGAGGTGTCCTAGTCTCCGATGCCACGTATATAAGTCTGTAGCAGACCCATCTCTTTTTACGGCTGCCAGGACAACATTCTGTGGTTTTATTACTTTCATCGAGACCTCATAGAGTTCGCTTCCAAGTGGAGCCTCTATGTATGTTTTCCCATTCTTCAGAATACTGACTGAGCCGTTGATTATTCTGCATTCAAAGCCCCTTTTGTCCAGGACCTTCAGAGATAGAATCTTGCCGTCTGCACTTGGTACATGCATCACCTGTGTGAGTTGAATCCTTGTTATTTTTCCTTGGTGTTCAACGTTGGCAAGTATATCTCCTTCACCCACAGCTTGGACTTCATTGTTTCCAAAGGCATTAATTGTGCGGTTTGTATCATATTTTCGATAGGTGGTGAACTCGCTCCTGTCGGAGGTGACATGAACTGTGGCTCCAGAATCTGCGAACCATACATCTGGCTTTTTGTTATGACCATATGCCCATATGATTGGTGAGTCTACAACCGTTTTGACCGTGTTTGCAGCTTTCTGATCCCTTTTGGCTTTGATCCAGTCAGGAAACTGTCCTTCTCTGTCGCCTCCTTTGGACCAACATTGGGCCTTGGTATGTTTCTCTTTTCCACAGTTCTCGCATTTGACCGACGTTCTCCCATTCACCTGGAACACCACATTGGAGTCTTTGTTAGTGGAGGCATATCCTTGTCTCCTTGTTTACTCGGTTTGTAGCCTAGATATTACCGTCACTGGATCTAATGTTCCTCCTAGTGAACCTAAGACTGGATCCCAGGAGGGAGACGGCATTGATAAGGTGATAATGCCTGCGAAACGAGAGTCTGGAATGCTAATCCCTAAACCTCTGCAGTTCTCTCTCAATCTTTGAAGTTCGGCTAGATGAGCAGGTAAAGTTTCTGTTCCTCCCTCAACAAACTTCTTTGAGAAGAGTCAATTTTCGGCCAAGTTTTGAGCAATGGGATCAGCTTGAGCGTATCTTCGCAAGAGACTGTCCCAGACGGCTTTCGATGAATCACAATCTAGTCCTGCCTGTACGTTTGGAACTATATTCATAAGAATCGTGGAGAGAGCTTGGGAATCTATTTCTTCCCATTCTGTTGACCTATCTACATCTGTGGCATCGGGTTTGGTCTTTGTTCCTGATACATATGGCCAGAGTTTTGCCCCTTTTAAATAAGGGATCATTCATGCTTTCCAGAAGTTCCAATTGGAACCATTTTCGTCTAATCGTTCAGATTCATCGTAACGAAGGATTTTGAAGGATTCTGGCATCTTTTAAGAATAAGTTTCGAGGTATGTTTCTTGTGTTTGTTTTAGTGGAGGCCGGGGCCCATAACCTATTAAAACTAAACACAAAAGGTATTCAGACTTCGACTCGAAGTTCTCAATTATGTGCAATAGCTACCTAAACACAAAAGGTACTAAAATTTTATGTGAGTTAAAAATCATGACAACTGAAACAAACGCGACTCACTTCAGACTTCGACTCGAAGTTCTGAAGTGACTCTACATATAAGTCTAGTATTTAAAGGAAAAGTAGAACAATAGAGAGAGATGATGTCACTTGAACAAAAGAACAATAAGGTCTGACACCAAACAAAAGAACAATAAGAACATGAACAATCCACTTTGAGTCCCCTTGCAGAAGCAGGCAGGATGCTGATAGGGTAGTATCACCTGCAGTATGCCTGCCAGCAGGCATATCCCAGGTCAGGTCGAGGTTGCCCTTACAAATAGAGTGTTGTCCTTCTCATTCTCCAACTCTTCATTTGCCATTGTGGCCATTCCATGCCTGGTGACAGGCAGTCAGACTGATAATGTCCTTTCCCATTGCAATTATAGCAAGTGACATTGGTGACACATCATTTCTTCTTAATATCAGCAGCTAGTGCTGATTCTCCATAATGTTCTACTTCAGCTTTGACGAGTGCATGCAGCTGTTGTTGCACCTCCTCATTTAATGGGGTAATGACATTAGCAAGTGTGAGCTCTGGCAAGGGAAGGCCATCCAGAGCGACAATAAAATTGTCATGTGTTGGGAAGTCCTTCTGTAAGTGCCAGGATAATGTCATCATCGATAATTGCAACACCAGTAGCTTCAAGTTGAAAAGCCGCATTCTTGACTTTTTCAAAATGAATGTTTGGTGCCATAGGTTGAGTTCAGCAGGTTTTTGGTAGGCCTGATGCACTTTTGATAGGTGCGGTTTTAATTTGAGTACCACAGGCTTTTGGTAGGCCTGATGCACTCTCAGTAGGTGCGGTTTTCAATTTGGGTCCAGCAGGCTTTTGGTAGTCCTGGCGTACTTTCAGTAGGTATGGCTTTCAATTCGGGGTCCAGCAGGCTTTTGGTAGGCCTGGCATACTTTTGGTAGGTACAGCTTTCAATTCGGGGTATGGGCTTTTGAGGTTCCGTAGTTCCTATCAGCACCTGCAGTGGATGGGAGCAACCCATGACCTGTTTATGTTGAAATTCTGGGTGGTGCTGAACAAGGACCATGCGCCAGAAGGCTGTTTAGCTTGAGCAAGTGAGATTGCTCATTGTAAACAGATGACTATTACCAAGCAACTGTAACTAATGTTATGCGGCAAACAATGCCGCTCACACTTTTCCAACACGTCACCCATCATAAACTCCTTGAGCCTAACCCAAGTCTATGCGTTAAGATAACTCTCCCCTACTCCCCATAAATCCTCGAGGCAGACCTGACTAACGATAATCCAGGTGCGTGCGATTCTGAGAATGAGGTAAATAATGTGTATGAGTTAAGGATGCCGTGTGTGTGTGCGTGTGTGCGTGTGTGTGCGTGTGTGCGTGTGTGTGCGTGTGTGCGTGTGTGCGTGTGTGCGTGTGTGTGCGTGTGTGCGTGTGTGTGCGTGTGTGCGTGCGTGTGCGTGTGTGCATGTGCACGTCGTGGTATAAATAGGTCCAATGTGTGAGGATGTGATATATATATATATTGACGAGAGTTCGGGGGAGGAAAAGGACCGCATATTTGTAGATAGTACCCCCGGTGACAGAAAAAGATATTTGCGATCGTGCCAGTTCTCACTATCTAACTGCTGCCGAGCCAAAGCTTCCGTTCGTTTTTTTTTTTCAGTCTAGGATCGACAATCTCTTCTTTTTTCCCGCTCCTGTTCTGTTGTGTTTTTGTGTAGGTGAGAGGTGGACTCCTACTCTGTTCAGGAAAAAAGGCTGTTGCTCTCCTGGGATCACTACTCCCCACACACATGCTGTTTTTCTTTTTGGCACCGTGGACTCCACAGCCAAATTCGCATGATAAGACAGGTTTGGGGTTCACATGCCGTGGTTCGTAGTCTGATACTCCTGACGCTGAACACCATTGAACTGCTAGACAGATATTCCACCACGCTCCACCAGACCAAACTTGGGTTTTCAAACGACTGGAATACACCTATATTTACTTAATAATCTACGTGCCATACATTCGCCTACTTCTATCCGTTGCGCTGTAGTAACCCGGTACCTTCCAGCCTAGTTAGTCTGGACCCCAATTCTTCGTTACTGAAACCGGACGTGTCTATAGGCCCAAACTCAAAAGTTCCACCCCAAGGGATGAATCGAGCACAATGGAGTAATTGGGGTTGGGGACTTCGTGCCTATCGCGTGTCCACTGGCCCCCTGGCATGATGCAGGACACCCCACATTCGCGGGGCGATGGCGCAATGACGAGCAAGGACTAAAGACTTCTAGAACGCAAACGGGCCGTAATTGCGAAGCCCCACTAGGCATCCCACCATCGATCTGCCTTCCCCTTTTCTCTGGTAGCGGTCGGAAAGTTAACCGTACGCAGATACATGTTGCGTCTTGGGCAACGATCTTCATCTTACGCGAGCACTCTAGAGGACATCAGGCGAGTTCCGGATGCTCTGTGTACCCCCGGTTCTGTTCTGTTTCTGTTTCTGTTTCTGTTTTCTGTTCTGACCTGTCCGATATCATTCTCGTATAACAAATGTACCTGTTCTAGCCGAATCTCCACGTCCCCACGCCGCGTTCACTCTCCACGTCCACCTTCTTACCCCTTCAGGTCGGCCCTCCTTGCAAGGGAACAAGAATGGACGACTACAGAGTGGGAACTCTGTGCTCTTTTGTCATGCATTGCACCGCAGGACTTCTCAGGCATCCCCGCGGCGACACTGTGGTCTGTACCCTAAAGAAGCGCGATGCCCTACACATGAGCACTTGAGCGACATCGTGAGTATACACTTCACAGTCGCCAAGACACAGTACGCAGACACGGGCACTCACTCAGATCTCCAGAATTAGAACTTTAGCACAATTAGATCGACCCTTGATGTGTCTTTTACATGCAAGTGGCTTCTGAGTCTAATAGCAGAAAGGAGAAGCAGCGCATTACGAGACGCCTTCGTTCGGGCCCAAGGGTTTGGGACCCGCCAATTATAGATTGGAGTTCTTTGTGAGGCACCCAATGTTTCTCCTGGACGTTCCCAGGCCTGATCCCGAAATGGGGTGAAGCTCGGACACGACAGGACTGGGGGAGGGTTACAATGTGAGCTTTTGATGAGAAACATTACACATTTGTGAAATAAGCTGCATCACCTTCTTTCCACACACAAAAAACCTCACATGCTATCGTAGTGCACGGTCTCCGCGGTCCGTGTTTGTTCGCCAGGTACAACATTACCACTGCTCACAATAAACGAACAAATATAAGCTCGAACTGGAGACGCTGCCAATCGCCACGCATGAATTTCTGGTAGGCGAGGTAAGGAGGGGCAGCCGCACTAGCTGCTCGTGCGACGGGTTATGCACCGGAACAGATTGTGATTGAGTCAATGGCAGCGGATGTGCACAAACGCGTGGTGGGACGCATGGTGGGCAGAGAAGAGCAACATATTAAATTATATGAAGTCGCTTATTGTAGGGTTAGGACCAGCGTTACGAAAGAATGAATACGAGGCGTACGTGGTCGCTGTGGACGAATGGCGATTATCATTCCCATTGATAAGCGGATTTGTGGTGAGAAAAATTAAAAAAACCTTATGACGATCTAGGGCCCGATGTAGATAGACTTTTGGGTTTAGATTTTCTTGGCGTTGATGTGGTGCGAGATCTATCTGAACTTTATCTGTATGAGCGGACGGAGCATTCCACTTTGAAGACAATAGGTCCATGGACACAGCGAATCGACCTGCCGATCTACCGGAACAATGAACAAGGCTATCAAAGAGGGATAACCCGGATCCGTGATGAGAGCGCTCTCTTATCTTTTCTTCATTGTCGGATCATTATTCCGAGCAATAATTGCAGACGTTCGTCCCGGACCGCCGCACTGTTCGGCCTAATCCCGGATCAGATCGAGTCTGCCGGAGGTGCAACGCAGATCTTGCAGAAGTCATTCCCGCTTGCTTCTTGTGCGCGTGTTCTGGTGCTAAGCGAGCTGGGCAGATATATACATTCGAGCCAGAACAAAACAGGTCGTCCCCGCTGATGGGCTTCCCACCGGGGTTCAAGATGCGTAGCAACCACACATTTCGGTGCTTTGAATCAACGAATCTAGACCCATCGCCACGCACAAGGGGAGCGATGTGTCGGCTTGGAGACTAGATCTCCTGGTCCGGCTTCTAGCTTGTGTGATAAACTATGGTGGCGATGAACAGAAATTTACCCGCATCTCGAACCCACACAGACAGCTATGACAGAAGAATGCTTACAAGAAATACATGTCACCAGTCGACCCCTCCAAATACTTAATATACATGGGCGCTCAGGGACACTTTCAATGCCAGCTTAAGCGTTTTTACATAGCATCAAACCGGACGCATACATCAAGTCGTGGAATATATCTGATGGCATCTATACAATACATCTATACAATATACAAGACTGCATCAGGCAGATCGTGTGCACCTGACGGACAAATGCGATCTAGGGATTGTCCACGCAACATCTAGCTGGAAAGAAAAACAAAAGAACAGTCGGCTACGCGCGGCTGACTCCAGCCACCCTAAAACACAGCCGTGCGTTATTAAAGAAGCCAAAAAAAAGAAAACTTCAGGTGGAAGTATATGCGACATACGGAAGTTGTATCGTTCCTCCCCCGTCTCTTTGTATTGTGGCTATTACCGTCCCCTGTAACAACACTTTGAGCATGGGCAAGTGTCGAAAAAAGACTTGAGACGTACATCAGGCAGTCGATGGTTTAGAGATATCACGGTGCCCTTTTCAGACAACTGCGTCCTGGCATTAACATAGATGACCCTGTCGCCAAGCTACGGAGACGGTATTAGCGTAGCTCTAAAGACAGCGACAAAATCATGCACTCACAACGAGGTTCGAGGCCATTTGTTAGTGCTGATTTGGCCTGGTTTTTTTGGGTGAATGTAGGGCGTCCCCAACGAAGAGAACGCAATGGAGACTATGAGACCAGTTTCCCCTGCCTTTTGTACCCGTCTGGCTCGCTTGAGCTGTGGTAACGCACGGTGGAGGTAGGCTACGAAGCATCCCGCTTGCATCTCCCGATGTAACGAGGAGAAGAATAGAGAAGAAAGAAGAATAGCAGTGACGTACTAATTTAATTTTTGGAAAGATCCACGTGGGAATGAAGGGACATTCCGCCTGACAGAAATGATTAGCGACTGCTCTGTGGGCCTCATTGACAACGGTGAAGAAGAGCATTGGGTTTTCTATAAACCCGAGGGAAAAGGGTCGTGGAAGGTGTGGAAAATGGTGTGCCAGCCCTCTAATTCAGGGATGAGAGAGGTTCTCCGTCAAACGGATTACAGATGCCCAGAGGTGCTCTAGAAGTCAGGAGAGTGGAGCCGAAGCCACATCTGTTTTCGGTTCAAGAAGAAATGGTGTAGGCTCATTGAAACTATTGTGCAGTGCAACCATGATAATCAGTTCAATGTCGCCCACACAACATGAGAAAACACACCCAGTACTACTCTGAGATCCCGTCGTGCCTGCGGAACATCGAGGCGAAACTTGTAACCTTAAACTACTAGCGAATATATACCCTATGGCGATACAAAGGACCCGTGGCCTTCCGAAACTTTCGTTGGGCCCTGTTGTCCTTGTAAATGTGGAAGCCAGATTCAGAGGGGAAATCTTCGATGTGCAGTATTGCTTACGACTAGCTTTTGCCACTCAACTCATATCGTGAATGCTTCTTCCCAGCCGAGTGTGTCTACCTTCATCCAGGTCTCTCAGGGCGCCAGAAAGTGTTACTGGACTCTCATGTAACCATGGGAGGGTGACCAGTGGGACCTGACAACGTCTTGGAACGTCGTATCCTCATGACGAGGGTCTGCTCCTGAACCCAGACCCTTCCAGACCCCTCGAATGATTGACCCGTCGATGTATTGCTGTAGGTTCCTGTCTGATAGTCAGCTGCGAAGCGAAACAGACACTGAACGAAGCGAAAAGAACAAGAACAAGTTCGAAGGCGTTACAGAAGACCCTTGTGGGCCACGAGACACAGATGCCATAAGGTGTATTTCCATGCCGTGATTTCCCACTATCCGGTAAAGACGGTATGTTCGAATGAGAACCGCACGCTCTTTCTAGTAAAGTATGCTCACCCCCTCTCCTCCGAGCGACGTAGTTGGTTATCCAGGCACGTTGCATATTAACCTTTGATAATCATCCCGTTCGTACCGAAAAGGAATGGCCGTGTGTACTGTGGTATGTCATCATAGGTACTACAAAAGAGATTCCAGCAGAGCAATCGGTCTGACTGAACGAGCAATATATGCTTATCATGTATTGTATCCTCACTGGCCTTTCGCTGTCACTACGAAAATGTCAGGCATGCGCCAGAGCCGAAAGGCGCTCAAAGGCTAGCTCCAGTGTTTTGCGAAATTAATTTCAATTCCCAGGATATGTCAGATTACCACCTTCCGTCAACGGGTGGAAGGGCACCTACCCGAGCATACACAGAATAAGTTTGGGGGTTCACTCTGTCCTTGGAATGGGATTATGATTCCTGCCTTCGGGTGAGTATACCACAGTCATGGCTAGTTTTCTATGGGCGTGGGGAGCGAGCGAATGCTAGCCGCATCGGCGTATGGGTCGCCCGCTATACAACTCAGAAGACAAACCTGCATCTTTCTTTGTAGGAATGACGGACACGCCACCTCGAGATAACACGCTCATCACAGCTATGATTGCCTTCAAAGGACGCGGGTAATGCACGCGCAGCATTTGAATTATATTGTCAGGGTTGATGCCAGAGGAGAAGTTCCCTGAGATACGTTTACCGTGACGACCGTCCATCTATACTTGGACCATTGTACAGTAGAGTTGAAGATGCTCTCGATTTCCGTGGAAAGTTGTTGGATCTTACACACTTATTCCGTTATCATGAGAAAAAAATTATACTTTTTGCTCACATACCAATGATACAACTAAAGTTTACGCCGGACGGCATATGAGACGCTTGTTGAGAGTTTCGGAGAGTTCCGAAATGGCTTCCAAAAGTCCTACAGATCTGCTCAAGCCACCATGAACCTGCCTCGACCCTATACAATTGCTTTGCCTCCTACTCCCATGTCCGCAGACTATATCTTGCTCCAATCGGCCACCAATAACAATCACAGCTCCCACCCACGGTGGCACCTCAATAAGGCTTGGCTTGCAAATTTACGCTTATTGCTTATCGAACTTTACCAAAGCAACGTGGGACTGCTCCTCATAGCAGCATCACAGCTTTTCATAACATTAATGAGCATTGCCGTTAAGTTCTTGAATGACCTCGATGATCCCGTTCCCACATTGGAGGTACGAGCGCCTGGTTCATGTTATTCCGTTGCTCGCCAATGACTAAATTGTTCCTCGGAAGCTTGTCTTTGTTCGCATGGTGAGTGTCCCATATGGTCATATATAGACATCGTTACACCCATAAACTTCCGTGTGACGGCGAGTAGTTAATAACATACTGTTGCTCTTTGTCATATATGTGAGTAAGGGCACGAGGCTATCTCATACCCCTCGCTAAACTTATGGTGCCAGGATAGTACGGCATATCCCACACGCGGTTCTTGGACCACCTGAGGTCCGATCGCTCCTGGTGCTTCGTGGCATTTCTGGGTAGGGATCGACACAACTCCTTCATTCCCTAGCTCTTACCATTCTACAGATTTTTCGGACTGTTTGGCATATATTATTCGCTGAAATATCTATCTCTTTCCGATACTGTTGTCCTTACATTTCTCTCGCCAACCACGACCGCTATAGCAGGATTTCTGTTCCTGCGGGAGTCGTTATCCCGGAGAGAAGTCTTTGCTGGCTGTGAGTCCTATTTATGCTGCTGTTCCACATTTTGAGCACACTCTGAAGAGGTAACTGCCCAGTTCTGAGCCTTGTAGGTGTTGTCTTGATTGCCCAGCCTCAGTCATTGTTCGGCACCAATGCCACAAACGAAATTCCAGAGGGTATTTCAGAAATTGGGGAAAAAGTCGACTCTACAACACCAACTCAAAGATTAGTAGCGGTTGGGTAAGTGCTCAACCACCTGAGCCCTCATTTCTTACTTCTTGTGATTAACAAGAGTCGCTTTACTGGGAGTACTTGGTGCCACCGGAGCCTGTAAGTTTACCTCGATTAGTAAGAAGCCATGTAATAACAAAATCATCCCTAGATACTTCTTTGCGTGCTATTGGGACTCGCGCTCACACAATGCACTCTCTGACTTTCTTTTCCTGTTACTCGGTCATCGTTTCTTCTATCGGGTGAATACAATCCCTTGTTGCTTCCCCCCTCCCAAAAAAAGCTCACCCTATGCGATTAGAATGCTAATATTACGTATCCGTCTCATTATTCCAAATCGGTTGTCATGGTGCGGTCTTTTAGCAGCTGTGGGAATTTTTGGATTCATTGCGCAGGTCTGCATATAAGCAACTATGCCTCCACCTCTATCATCCCTCATGTTCTTCCTTTACGTACACAGGTTCTGTTGGTCATGGGTCTACAGCGAGAGACCGCGTCCCGTGGAACTCTGGCGCTATATGTACAAGTACATCTGATAATAGTGCCCGATAAGATCCTCAAATTAACTATATTACAGATTATCTTTGCTACAGTGGCGGAACGCCTAGTGTTTAAGGTTGTTCCCTCCTATCTATCAATGCTTGGTACAGTTATTATTATGGGCAGCGCCGTATATGTTGTGGTATGCCTACTATTAGGAAACTTATCTTTATATATGGTGTAACTGATGTCCCTATTCTAGCTCAACAAAGATACCAAACGAGACGCTTATAAGCGTATACCACAAACCACTGATGATGTAGAGTCACACGAACTTGACGAGACCCAGGAGCCGCATAACACCCAGGGAACGAACAGTAGTACTGTATCACCGCCGGACGGAGAAACTCTCATGGACAAGTAACAGTCGTTCCTGTAAATTATTTGTAGAATTTTTTACTTTCTGGGAATATAAGCACTGTTTGTACCACCAATTTGGGAAATATATACATATATATATATATTGCTCTGACATCACCTGTCAAACCTAGGGCCAGGTTCGCTGGCAGTTTTATTAGGCACGGTAGCACCGTAGTACCGTGCCCTTACTTACAAATTATGATACATTTGCATCTTGCGCCCTGCAAGCGTATCAATGGCACAGCCTGTTGTGGAGTTGACCCGAAGGATTTCTCGCTGTCATGTGCTGTCCGTGTATACGTTCGAGGTGTGAGGCGATGTCAGTGTCCATGCTGCTTGCTGTCGTTCCCTTCCGGGGATCTGGATCCAACTCTGAATCCTCGTATGTCAAGGTCGTCTTCTAAGCTAGGTTCACACAAGCTCACTTATGTAACAATTAGGTTACAGGAAGCTCACTCAAATTATTCACTGCACTTCTTGTAACGCTCCAATACAAATTGCAATCACAACCTTAGTATACAGCGAAGACGTAGATTCGAGAAGTGGATATTCAAGGCCTCAAGCCCGAGGAAAGGATCGAACCAAACTCCGTCAATGCATCAGAACACTTGGATCGATGGACATCCTGCATATGCACCTTGTTGGTTGAGGCCACCTGCAGTCTCGGGTAACCATTTTAATATGTTTTATGACGTTTTGGCAGCAGCAGATATTTATGTTTCATCTTGGGCATTTATGATAGCTATCTCCTCCCTTGATTCTCCAGCAAATTTCTATGTAATGACATGTTGTGGTGGTCGGCAAGTAAAGAATTAAAAATGATATAAGAAGCTACGCTTTAGTCTTGACTGGTAGCCGCCAATTTACTGTTACTGTTATCTCCATCTGGGTTAATAGCATTTGTATTAGCACATCATCATAGGCTTCATTGAAGTATATTGTTTTAACGGGGGAATCCTGTGCATCGAAGATCCAGGGAGGAAAACATGGCTGCAATTCACGTGAATCACCCAAAGTACCCCTGTGGCCTGTACTGTGAATCTGAGATTACGAGGCTCTTCTCGGCAGCGCTTCCCATTCCTTCCGCAGTCCCTTCTTCTCGATCACATCTGCAGGCATGCAATATACAGGGTCGATATCGTCTAACCCTGGATATCCCAGGAGTGAGAGTCCTGTTCCAACAAGTCTTTAGTTCAAGATAGAGAGAAAATACAGTGGACTCGACCTGCAACTCCAAAGACAGTATGAAAGACGTCGACTACATCCCCTGGACGGTCAGCAATTCCGCCGCCTTCAGGATCCTGGACACAGTCGAAGGTGAGCCGTGCGCATGGTATAAAGGGTAATGACACAACCTGTGCAGATAGGATAAATGACATTAAAGCATTGCTATTGATCCAATGTAATTTTTTCAAGATTGACAGAGATGAGAGGACCCAAAACGAATAGCAGACCTGTGTGATAAAGCGTAAGAACATAGGATAGCTCAGTGAGAAAGAATGTACATCTTCGAGTTTTTCTGGTCGCCCATTCAAGCCTCCGTTGGGAAGCTGTCGTTCTGCGAGCCACCATGCCAAGGTTTTCTCATCCACTACATCCATTCGGTCCAGAATACTTAACGCAGCAACACAGACAAACACTACAAGCCAAATTCAACATTTCGTTAAATAGGCCTCAGAGGTCGTACCTTGGGCAGCATGGCTCTCTCCGCCGATACCGCTCCCAAACCCGCCATCAAAATTACGACAGCGTCGAATGTATTCAACAGCGTTCTCAATGTTGAATGGTGCAGTGCCAGGGGTTATGAATTTGCGGTCAAGTAGTGACAATGCATTAATGGCACAACACGTGAACCGGGTGTCAGTTTCCCCAAATTGATCACCGGCAAATACACCTGCAGGAGTCTGCAAGGATGTTATGACTGTTCACGTTCATGGGTGGCTAGACAGAAAGTGAGACAGCTAACGCACATTGTACTACGCGTGGGACGTCCACTCTATCCAGTGCATCATGGATAGTCAGAATTTGTATTGCACTCAACGTAGCGAGTATGTGCGCATCATGTTCCGGGTGGGCACCAAATGCTCCTATATGTATCGCTTGAAACGACCTCGAGTTTCCATGAGCTATACAAACTTACCTGCTTCATCATCCCAGCAGCTCATGACAAATTCAATCATTTCTTCCCGGTTCAGAGCATCCTTGTGCTTCATAATGCATAGTGCCGTAAGTCCCCAATAAACGGCATTGAGGCGCAAGTGTGCTGTCAGATGGTACGTCAGATCATCCTTATTCTGTGCATGGCCATCCCATATTTCGTTAACAGGACACGTGGGAACAAGAGGGAACAAACCTCGCCCAGAGACTGGATGTATTTGACATGTAAGTCTGTTAACAGCACTCCAGACGTTGTCGCCATTCGTGACGTGACGTTAAATAGTCACGTTTGCTATCACGTGACCTACCGCTATCTAGCTGTTTGCGCTTGAGCTCAAGATCGGCTAACGCATGTCTCTACTGAGGGAGCATCAGCTGAGCGTCATAAGAGAAGACACGGAACGGTCTGAATCAGATCAGCAATCGTCTCGCAATCAAACTGATGCGGTAGTCCAAGAATACTCTCAATATGCTGGGAACGTCGATAATACTCACGTGTTACCCCGTGGTTCCATTTTCTCTTCAGAGACTTCCTACGGTGAAGTTTTACCCCCTGGGCAGTCAGCCTTCAGGTCTCTTGGCTTGGGTGTAGCTGTGCCGTCAATGTACGAAAAGTCTCTTCCCTCTCTTCCAAGAAGCTCTATTGCAAAAACCACTTCCGCGCGGTCAGTAGCACAGACAGAGTCCGCTGCAGGGTCAGTTGCAAAGAGCAAGTCTTCGAGGCACTCGGTTCCCAAGTCTTCGGCGTCGATACATTCTGCAATCGAGCTAGAATCACCCCGGCACACCTCCACTCGTAAACTTTCTGATCATTCTTTTCCAAAGCCCAGGTCTGCCACTGGGTCGGTTTCTTCAGAACCTGCTCCTTTTATTCCACCCTCTCCACCTTCTAAAACATCGAGTTCGAGCTCGAGCACAATAACTTCAACAATTAGTTCCAGTTCCAGTTCCAGTTCCAGTTCACGTTCGACCGTGACAGATTCGATCTCATCGCAGACTACTCTTCGAACATTCGATGATGTGCTGGATGAGGTAACAACCTCACTTGCTCTTCGTACCAAAATGCGTTCAGAAACGGTTGCGACATCTAATCACACTAAAATTGGTGTGTGCTCTACATTGTCGTACGCCGACAATGAGCGCTTCATGCGCATTCTCGCTACGAAGATCCACCAGGCCATGACACTCCAAAACTCGTATCTCTTTGCACTTCTCCCCAATACTGTAGGTGGTCCACTCGACGCGCCTGCTATGCTGGTATTCTGTGGTGCCCCTCAGCACCTTGTTACAAAAGCGTCTATCTTGGCCGGACTACGCTTCAAAACGCGGCTAGTGGAGCTCCAGGATATGGCCGGCACATGGGTTGGGTTCCTCGAGCCACGCCCCGCGGAGCATGATGACTTCAGTCCACACGCACATGATGAGGATGTGTTATGGGACATTGTACGCAAGGCGGCGAATCCTATAGACCCAGCGGAGGCTCCGCCGGGATCCCGGGGGATCGACCAACTCTTGAATGACGCTCGCGCAAGGCTTGATAGGCTGGAGCCCTCTGAAGCGTTCAAGGAGGCTCTGGAAGATGGTATCCTAGTCGATGTCCGGCCAGAGGCTCAACGCGCAGAGCATGGTGGTATACCAGGAGCCGTTATCATTGAGCGCAACGTGCTTGAATGGAGATTTGATCCCCGTTCCAATGGAAGGTTACCCATAGCCGACAGATATGATTTACGTGTTATAATATTCTGTCATGTAAGTACCATTTTCTTGTTTATAGTGTTTAATGTTGCGGCTCATACTTGTGATAGGAAGGATACACTAGCAGCTTGGCAGCAGCGGTACTGCAGGACATTGGGCTCTGGCGAGCAACAGACATTCATGGTGGATTCTCAAGATGGAAGAGCGAAGGACTACCGACTTTGATCCTTGGAGACACGCGCTCTATAAGCGATCTGTAAGCCTGAGAAGTAGAGTACGTATATTTTCGATGTTCGACACTTGGAACCTAATGTAAGGCTTACTTGATCCATGCTAAAGTTGAGCTACTGACAAGCATATATGTGATCAATGGAATTTTTCAGGCGCTGGACGAAAGGCCAAGGGTACTTTTGGCATGGTATTCCTCTATCTCTGCGTGAAATGCAAAACATCGAAGCCTTCTCCATAGACTGCGTTCCATTCGAAATCGCTCCTCTGGTTCTCTTGCCCAAAGGCATGAATCATCTTCGCAGTTTCTTGCTCATCACCGACGACAACAGATCGCATGTCCTCCTTTGTCTTACCTTTACAACCTTGACCCCACATATGTGTTCCTGCTTCTGTCAAGAACGTACCAATTCGTCTGAATGTCAAGCTGATACGTTCACCCTCGAATGCAGTTTCTGCAGGGGATCTCTCCACAATCAAACGCTTGTCTTGACGAATCCCGTGCATCCATTTTGCATTAGTTTGAAGTCCGAGGACGAACATCGAGTTGTGTGGCAATGGGATTCGCTGAGTTAGACGGGCTAGTAGAGGGTTGTCGTTGGTCGCAAAAGGTTGACCAACACCATCCTTCTTGGTTCGAAGGACCATAAGGCTTGTAAGCAACTGAATCAGAATCACCATTTCTCAACATCTTGTTCTTACCGTTCTGCTCCAAGACTGACATTTACGATCTTTGAGTCTCGAATTACATCGATAGTCTTGTCACTATGTTCGGAAATGTAATCATTACCGGTACGATAGTATTGAATGAGTGCGTGGTTAACAGGATGCTGCAAGACTTTCTCTACTCGTTCCCGGATCATGGAGACTGTAGGAGAAAAGGGAAGCAATAGTGGTGATTCGTCCGAAGGGTGACGATAGATGGGGAAGCTAGATCGTATTAGCAAATTACTTTGAATATTGAGTGTAGCACGTTGGTGCGTAACTTGTCACTCACCTTCCGTCCTTGTTGATCTGCCCTTGGACAGCCACTAGACGCGGGACCTCCCCTCCTAGAATTCTATAATCTTTAACACACAAGGCGTGTAGAAACTAACGACTGACCGTGATGATACATTGTCTCCCATTGGACCTCTTCCTTGAGCCGCTCAAACGCATCGCTCACAACCTCATCCGGGAGGAGGTTTTGGACGAGAAATGTATCTCCTTCGCCATAGATTTTAGGTGGAACTTCAGACGAAATGTAAGGAGTAATTTCACCCTCCATGGGATATTATTATGTAATGGCAGAAGATCGGGACGGTCGGAGTCGGATGCTAAGACGAACTTTTGAAGTTGAACGATATGAACTTGACCGCTGCTACCATGGATCTCCAAATCAAACATGCGTCAAAAATTTGGTCTCTACCAGAGGAGATCTTGATCCACATACTAAGTCTTACACACCCAGCGACGTTAGTAGCTTGCCGAGCTGTGAGTATTCTGATTTTCGTTGTTTTGATAATTGACTGGTCATTCCAGGTCTGCAGACTGCTATTGGATGTTATTGAACAGACCACGATCCTTAGGTATCACATTGAGCTTTATGCAGACGGTATGATTGATGGGGAAGAGTGCGAACTCCCTGTTGCCGAACGATTATCGCTCCTTCAAATTCGCCGCCATGCTTTGAAGGAGATGAAATGGGAGCATCGTCGATTTCCGTTAATAGCTGGCCCGTGGAATGCGTATGAGTTAGTTGACGGTATCTTCTCCAAGACTCTCAACTCTAATGGGATCAACACTGCACGAGGCATTTTATTCGCCAACCTTCCTTCCAGATACAATACCACTGGATCCCTCGCTCTCTTCGAGGACCTTGGAATCACTTTCCGCGATTTCGCTATGGATCCTACGCAAGATTTGATCGTGTATATGCAATGCAGCCGTATATCTGATCTAAGCAGGTATGTGTAGTCTACGAACGGTCTCATTATACAGAAAGTTTATCCTGTGTCAGCCCCGCTCTTCTTACACACGTCACTCTTTATTTCCGGACAATGTCTGCAAACAAGACGCACCCACTAGGTAAGCTTGCAGCCCAGTGATGCCTTAGCCTCTGTTTCCTTGTGCTCATGTCAGTATCTAGCGCGTCGATCAACGCTATCTGTAGTATTTAGATCCGATGTTCAAGGAGCTGTAATACAAATAGTGAACGATGTCGTAGGTTTCATGTCGTGGGATACCTCTCACTCTCAACTGTACCTATGGGACTGGAGGCGGAGTATACAGCTTGTCGTGCGTGCATCTCATTCGTGTCAATGCCAGTCTACAAAACATTCTCTTACTGTTGTATTTAGTCGGAAACTGATCTTGCGGCGCTTGACGATTTCGCATTCATCTCAGATCGGGCATACGTCCTCACATCACCTGTTCCCAACGCTTGCTTTCGGGTGTACAGTTTTGACATATGTCCGGATGGAGCTGAATCACCTGCGTCACCAAGCCTCCGTGCCACACTGCATCTTCCTGCTTTGCAGGATCACGCAGCTGTAGCGTTGCTTGGCATACACACTGGGCCGTTTACAAGCACCTCTTCCCGGCTATCAAAGCCTCCAAAGCCGTTTATGACTGCTCCACATGCCCGCATCCATGTCGTCAATATCGATCTTGCTAGCGGTGCCGATGCCACCGAGCCCGCCGTCTCGTGTCTTATTGTTATTCGTAACAAGACTTTTCTTTCACATGTAAACAACGCTGAATCTTTGGATGTCGCCTGGGAAGCTTGGGGCCCAAGCCAGACACGTTGGATTCTAGGAGGCACAGGTTCACTATGGTTGCGATACGTCCACGGCGAACGGCTAGTACGTCTACATGCTGCGGCAGATGATGGGGCACCTTGTCTCGAGGTTTATGACTTTGGTGCTCCGCGAGGGCCTCCATCGTGGGTGACACCACAAGAGGAGAGCCTTATGAAACAACCGCACGCCCTCTGCTTCGGCACCGTCTTCAAGGCGCCTGTCGTTTTTCATCTCCCGTGTCGTGTCGTGACTAGAAGGGAGATATTTCCTTATTCCGGATTTATGGTCGACGATGATCGTTTGATTGGACTTAAGGTACGGGATCGTTGCAGTATTTTAGCTGGCCCTACTAAAGTCTTTATCAGCGTCAATGGGATAACGACGCAACGAGTGTCGATGTGTTCATGTTTTGAATTGTCGATCCGGACCTGTCAGATATATTCACATAATGGACTTTTAAAGCAGCTTCAAGGGAACACGGTCTAAATGAGCTGGATTTTTCCACATGTAGTGTGTATCTACGGGTTCGAATGGAAAGGCTACATCATCGACCTCGCTAGCTGCCCTAGTTGGCCAGCCAATGTAGGATAGTTCTGCATGAACTCCACCTGCGCTTGTGAGGCCTGTACATCATAACAGTCAGCTGAAATATCAGAGCACCCCGTTACAACTCACATGTTTGTATGTTAACGCATTTACTAGCTCCGGTTCTGTTCGGGCCAGATCGGCATGGCGGGAAAACATTTCGACAGCAGCGTCGATCTTGCCTTGCTGCAGGCTGAGCTGTGCAAGGGTTGCCACAGCTGCCTCGCAATCGGGATCTATTAGCAGTGCCTCACGACATAGAGTCTCTGCAACGGCACTGTCCTGTTGCCATTGATATAAGGCCAAACCTTTGTTGACAAGTGGAAGAACGTTCATCGGTGGCGGCCTATAGCTAGGAGTTAGAGAGGCAAACCAATAGCGTTCATCAGTAAATACGGACTTGGCTCTCTCAAGCTCGATGGCACGATCAAACTTGTCCACAGCATCCTGGAAACGTTGCTGATCCAGTAATAGTTCGCCACTGGATTGTACCGCCATACAACTATCAGGTATGGAACCGTTCGAGGGATAAGGCTACTGACTAATAATTCTGCGGCTCGCTCCTTTGCGGGAACTTTTTCATTGTTCGCCGGAAAGTCGCCATGCTGTTCGCAATATTTTCCGACTTGTACTGGGCGACGGCTAGCTGGATGTGGCTAAAAACAAACGTATCATCGAGGGTCGTCGATTTTGTGTAGTTCTCTGCAGCCTCAGAGAACTGGCCCATGATGAAGTAGACTAAATCGAGTGTTAGGATAAAAAATATAACACGAGTAGGTTTAAAACACCCACCCTGCCCCCGATGGTAGAAAATATCTGGATCTTTGGGATTATGTGCAATCGCAGATTCAAATGCGGCAAATGCCTTAGCAGCATCACCTTGTTCCATGTGCACGCTAGCAACCTTGACCCAACTCTGTGTGAATGAAGGTAGAATCTCTAAAGACTTTTCAAAATCTTCTTTTGCCCCCGCTGAATCACCCACTAAAAATCTAAGGATCATCGGATTAGCCGGTAAAAGTTGAAGCAGTGTTATCGCATACTTGAAGGTGGCGCGGAGGTTGAGAGCCTCGGCTCGACCAGCATCCCACGAAATGCCTTGTTCTAAAGCCTCATTCCCAAGCGTCATGGAATGAGCATAATCAGTAGCGTCTAAGGCCTGTAGGGCGAGTAGGAGGGTGTTGTCCCCCGTAGTGTTCGTTTCTGGTAAGGTAGGTGGTGGGCCTGACAAGAACATTAACGTTTAGTAACTCGTGGCGAAGCGACGGAGACACGACATACGGGGGCGAAATGCGGCAAAATAAGACGAAATAAATGTATGAGAAGGTAATCGTGGTTCCCGAGTCTGGGACGGTAATCAGACCATCAGATGGCGAATATTGTAGGCCCTGTGGGATTTTATTTACTTTCAAGATATCTTGAGCCTCCGCGGTAGAAAGTTTCTTCAAGACACGCTCGACAGACTGGGCCGCCGTTTCATTTTGGAATTTGTCCAATATGGTAGCCGCAGTGAAGTCTCGCAACAACATTAGCTTTGGAAGTACCATCTTAAGAAAAGAGAACAATACCTCGCAGTGACTCCTTATAGCGGCCCAATGCCTCCAGAGCGGCTGCTCTCCGATTCAATGCTTTAACATACATGGCATCTAGCTTGAGTGCTTCATCACAATCTTGGACAACAAGGTCGTGTTTTGGCGGGGACATGTTGACGTAACCTTCAGCCACTCATGAGGAAAATGAAAAATTAAGGTAAGCAAAAACCGCACAAGCAGCCCTATTGCTGTAAAATACGGCCTCGGGTTTTGAAGATACATGGATGGCTCGTGTGTACAACTCGGCAGCCTCAGTAAATTTTCGTTGAGAATATGCTGAATTACCGCTTGCTTTCAGACCGGCTGCGATTTTTGCTCGCTCCTAATGAAATTACTTAGATAACTACTGTACCTTCAAGATTTGTTGCTTGCCTCCATGGATAATGCTGCAATTTCCTCAGGAGAAAGTTTTGGTTCATCTAAAGAGCATGGGTCATTTCTGTTGCTTCTGAGCCCAATCCCAATCGACATACCGCTTGTTTTAGGGTCCCCAGCTTTGGGTTTGCGCTCCTCTAGGAGGGGTCCGTCCTTATCCTTTACGCTCTTTTTCTTCTTTCCCTTTGATTTTTTCTTATCCTTTTTTTTCTCTCCCTTCTCAGAGTCAACGTCGTCGTCACGGACCGTCCGAGAAGACGAGGCATAGTATGCGGCACCTCCAATCGCGACCACTGTGGCCGCAGTGCCTATCAGAATGGCCTTTTTGTTCTCAGCAAAGAAGTTTTGAACCCGGGCGAAAAGCTCGCTCGAGCCGGCCTCAGCCTCAGAGAACGTCGACATGAGAATTTAGACGCCGAGGCCAAGCCCACGCAAATAATGGCCTCCTCAATTACGCGACAAACTTTACGAAACTTTTTCTATATGAGCGACTGAGAGATTTTGCCTTAATAGTCAACCCCGAACCCATCGTCTTTCTGAATTGTCATTACTGCTCACGGCTTCACTCAATGGACGCCGTGGATTATCGCTAGTTGATATTTGGGGTTGGTTATAGCATTCCAATCCTTCACTCAGGTTTTAGACGATTCAAATGTGAGCCATCCCAGGACATATCTGGAAAGCCTTGTTTCGCTAATTCTCCCACTCCCCGGTGTCTTTCATTTACTCTCGTCGCGGCCAAGTCTTAGGGAACGGAGGTATATGCTAATGAAAAGGTCTCGATCGAATAGCAGCCGCAGGGAAAGCGGAGGGTGAGAGTTGCTAAGAGAGTCGGCTTATATGTACAGCCCTTCCAGAACTGAAATTGACTTAAAACCCATCTCAAATTATTATTAGGATTACATTAGTTCTAGCTAGCGTGATACAGTTGATACAGCTCGATGTCTAGATAATGGCTATAACAAAGGGTCCCTCGAATACCTTCCTATGCTTCAGTCACAGATGGATGTCCTTCGCGTCCTGCGAAAGGTTTTGAAGGCTAATCGTGTCTAGCCATGATGTTATCTTGCCAACTAAGAGTTCGTCTTCCGCGGGCTTCTCTAGAACAGGCTCCTCCTTCTCGAATCTACGCTCTAGCTCTGTCTCGTGCTCCCATGTGCGTACTGGGTTTCTCGACTTTTTGAGACGGGCTTGAATTTCAAACTTTTGCTCGGCATCTTTGAACCACTCGGGTTCATAGGTTTTGAGACTTTCCATAGCCTCGAACGATGGGGTGAGGCCAGCGCTGCGGTATAAGTAATAACTGACTTTGAGCTGATCGATGTCCGGGATTGGTGACGCAAGCGTGACGCCATGATCTTCGTGTGCAAAGTCGCGGACTTTGATACCGAGTGCTCGAGCTTGGTCTACGCAAGGATGGGGCTGGGGAGAGGGTGACCGGGTCGCAATGACAGTCGGAACGAGAGATGATGGGTGACTACGATTTCCTAGACTCGGTGAGGAGAGACTTGGAGACGAAGGGGAGGCATCTTTGTTCTGTGGGAGATCAATGGGGTCATCGCGAAACGACCACATGCCTGATGGATTGTAGGGTGGAGAAGGATGTTTGGGATGTGGGTGATGGAGCGGCACAGATTTATATGAATCTTCATCTTCTGAAGTGGCACCAAAGATCTTGGGTTGCAAGGCATATCTTTTCCCACTAAATGTGGAACGCCGACACCGACTTGAAATACGCGGTTTCTTTGTATCGACTATTTCCGGTTCTCCTTTCTCCGCCAGATGTGGTGAAAAGATTAAAGGACATGAAAGAGGGGATGAATCTGAAGGGTTATTAGTGGAAGGCGGCGGTGATTGCGTTCTCGAGTGCATAATTGGTGATATCCACAGCTTGGGCTCTGACGATCCAGGGTGCGCTGGGCGGGAAAAAGACGAGTCCTTGATAGCCCTGTTGGCCACGGTGAGCAGTGTGTCAAGGAACATGAGGGCTGTAAGGCAGACAAGGTGTAATGCAGACAAGATGAACAAAGACGCGAAGTGGACTAAGAGCGAAGAGATGGTTATTATTGTGTTTCAGAAAGGGGCAGTTTGTCGCCAGTGCTTGTGCCGGAACTACTAGAAGTTTGCAAGAAATAGCTGTCCTGGAAAATTATAGAGGCGGTGAAAGACCAGTGTGAAAACTGTACGGAAGAGCCTCGCACCGATAAGCGGCACACTACCCCTTTTACCAGTACATATGATTACCTAACCGTGTCTAAGGTTCCGTTTGTCGTGTTTCGTCCCGATGATCGTAAAGAGAAGGCGACTAAGCGACACAGCATTACATCGCTAGAACTTCTCTCACACAACATGCGTACCGCATATGCATCCACGATCCACACCGCATTTTTACAGCCAAGTCTTAGGCACAGCAAAGGAATCTGGACTCTAAAAAACGAGAAGTCAGCTAAATTAATCTAGGTTATATAGTCTATGTCCACTTACCGTGTCCGACACCACTCCAATAGTAACTTGTCAAGGTATTCAGGCAGACTATGCCATGGCGACAAATTCGGGGAGAGATGGGCTGAATCTGTCACCGGGCCTTCGGAGCATGCAAACCTTAGGTTTGCCGGTTTCAGAAATCTTAAGATACTTCAGAAGTGAGGGAGAACACGCGAGATTTTAGAAACATCATGGAAATTTCAATGTTACAGAAAAATCAAGGAATTTGATGTGTCTCCAGGTCCGTCAAATATCATGCCGCCCCGTCGAAACTTTCCTGCAGAACCTAGCCTACGTGACGGCAGAAACGACCGCCTCGCAGCAATGCAATTCTTATTTAAACCGCCAAATTTATTTACCTTGAATGACGACCCCACCGTTGTCAACTACACCCTAATTATCGCAACTATTTGTCAGAAGTTTACTGGCGCTTCCTTGTCATGCCTATACAAGGGATGGCTGCCATCAGGATATTCAAAGTATGGGAAGTGGATAATCATCTCAACCTTCTAGTCTTTGCTTGGGATCCTAGCTGTGACATTATCATTAGATGTAAACTACATCTTGTAGCTCTGGTGAGTCCTATGTCATTGCTGTGTTAACCATCAAGACTGTGTTTAAGGATATGTTAAAGATTGAACTGGTCTTAGATGCATATTATCAATAACTGAGGAGCCAAGGTCTGATGCTGAGTAGGCTGGGGTTTAACAGTCCAGATCAGAGGAGACTTGGCTTTAGCTTATAGGTTGTGCCAGCTTAGCATCCTATCCTTATACAGTAAATATCAAAATGCAACAACTGCTTTTCATTGTCTGTAAGCTCATCTTGTACACATGCATACAGATCTGTATATGCATCCACACAATCTGTAGAAGTGCTGTCTTTTTCATTTAATCCAAGCTGTAGTATCTGATTGTAAGACCCTTTGCTAATGTTGTGGATGGTGTGACCAATTTCATGGGTTGTGGCCTGAGGTACAGTATAACATTTGTATATGAAATATCAATTGCAATGGAGAATGCTGTTAAGAATCCAATCTGCAGAAATATATTCCCTCTGAATGGTGTTAGAATTTTCCATCAGTGGATTTTTAGCATTTTTGAGGCCCTGTGCTGTATGGTAATTATCAGCAGATGAATCAAATTATTGAAATTGATCAATTTACATAAGCAGGACTGTGTTGCCATAATGGATGTGTCCCATTGTACACCAGGAATTGTGGAAGGTGCATGTCACAAGTATCAGGAAAAAAATAGGCTTCACTTAGGCATTTGTTGGGTTCTGCAATGCAGGATTATTTGTTTATTCTATATGGAAGTGAATGAAAATACCATTGTTTATATTTTTAGTCTCAACTGCAATGGTTGTGACAGGCAAACAAACTCTGCTTAAACAAGGTGAGATATAACCCCTGTTGTTCACCTGTCACCTTCATTCAAAACCACCATGTCATATATGCACACATCCATTAACTGTTGCTCAATCTACCTTAGGGGCCACTCAGTCTGATTATATTTCATTCACAACCAATTTGACTTACTGCAAACTTCCAGATGTCCTTTCATGATATTCTTTTCAGTCCTCAGATCCATGTCATGTTTGTGCAATATCTGGTTTGTTGGTCATAATTGTGTTGTTACTATTGGATTGTTGTAGATAGGAGAAATATTGAAAATTTTGATACTGCAGACAGAGATATCACCTCAGTGATAGAACACACTATAGTATTAAATAACTACCTGCAGACAGAGATATCTACTAACCAGTTAGCTACTCTTCTACAAGGTAAACAAAGGTTAGACTCACCACCTCAGTGATAGAACACACTGAGGGGTTCGTCTACGGCTGCCCATGCAGCTGTATAGTCTCCGGTCATCCCTGACCGGGAACTATACTTAACTACATAACTAAATAACTAGACGACTCTAGCTAATAAAACTTGGTCAATATACTTATAAAAGAAGTATCTAAAGGATGGTTATAAATTCAGAGGAAAGGAATGAGATTGACCTGAGGAATCCAGCATATATTACCTTCCCCTCCTATCCGGCAGTTAAGCGCCCGTCCAGATATCTCGGGAGTAGCATATATGCGCCTGTAGTTAATTCCACAACAAATTGGTGGGTGAGAATAATCAGCAAAAGTTACCAGACTCATTGCTTACATTTGTTTTTGACGCAGATATGACTGTGTGGGGGTTTACTACATGTCCCCAGATGCTGTCCTGTCAAATTTGGACTGTTTGGTGATCCACAATGGACCAGATATAATGCAGATATGATGTGGAACCTGTGAACACATTTGCTTCCTGTTCACAGGTTCGTGGTCATAGATAGGTGCCAATGTACTCATGTAACCAATAAGCCTATTCCAGGATCTAGGATGGTCCTGAAATGATATGCCACCTGTGAACTCATTTCAGCATCATAAGTGGGTGATAATGGTCTCACGAAACATATTAAAATTCACCTTTCTGATTCAGTTGCTGAGTGGTGTGTTTCATTTCAGCAGCAATATTGATGACAGTAATAAGTCACCAGAGAATTCAGCAATAGCTTGCAGCAGATGGCTACTAGTCAAGGAGGTGGCTAGCCTTGTATACTCCTCATACCCCATGCTAATATACATACCTCCTTCCAGTCACTTCTACTACCCCCTTACCTTTGGGTACAGGCTTGTACTATTGATGATGAGTGGCATAATGAACAGTCCATGGTCAGAGGGAGAGAGACCTGCTTGCTTTGAATGCAGGGGAAACAATTCTTTATGGAGGGTGGCAACTCATTAGCATATAATGCAGGTGAGTACAAGGGGATGCTCACTAGTATAGAATGCAGGTGAGTATGAGGGTGCACTTGCTATTGGGACAGTGCAAAGGAGGCCAGTTAATTACATGGGCAGCTGCAGCATACAGAGCATGCAATGTGTGGGAATGAATGATGGCAAATATCCTGGACAAGAACATGGCAGACATGGTGAGTGATTTCACCAAAATGTGAGTCACTACATTGAATGCTGGTGACACAAAAGTTGGGCTGCCATGTCATTGTGCTAAACACTTGTGACATCTCAAGAGGGAAAAAGATGCCAATGAGGGAAGTGACAGATCCTAGGATGGGGAGTCACTGCATTGAATGCTGGTGACATGGAATGTAGAACAAGGAAGAGGGAAGTGACTATGTAGAACACTGGCAACAGGTTAAGGAATAGGGAAGTCACTGTGTACAACACTGGTGACTGATGATGATGGTGGCTGCAAGTAACTTTAGGGGGTGGCATCAGACTCCAATCCATGGGCATTTTGGGGTTGGAGATTGAACATATTCAACCTCCCAATAATCACTGCCATCTCTACCCCATTTTATGAAACCATTTCTATGGGGAATGGAAGGTTGATCGCCTGGAATGACAGTATTGTGTCATACACCCAGGCTCATTTCAGTGAATATAGATATATTTTGGGTGCCAGGATGTTTAGATCCCTGTGCTTTGATCACTGATTGTCAATGTATACTGCACTTCTAACTAGTACTCAATGTGCTACAGAGTTGTCCAAGCTATCATTAGGGCAGACATACAGTGACTCACAAAACTGAGTCAATGTCTGGTGCTTTTGGACTATTCATTGAATAGCTTTGAATGTAAAACATATATGGAAAACATGTTGGTGTATCAGAGAAAGAATCTGATCAGTGCTATGCAACCATTAAAACATTATGTAATTCCAATCAGGGGTGATGAAGATATGGGCAATTCAAATCAAGGGCCCATTGACTCAGTTTTGTGAGAGGGTATCAGAGAAATAGTAAGTTGCAATTCTAGTACTTGGTATTGTCCCCCTTAGCCTTAATTACTGCCTCAGGTCTTCTAGGCATACTCTCTATCAAATTCTGACACACCTCTGGTGGTATGTTATTCCATACCTCCTCTACTCTCTCCCAAATTTGCCAAACTCCCTTGGGTGGTGTTGGATACTCATTAAGCCTGTTTATTGCATGATCCCAGAGGTGCTCAATAGGATTCAGGTCTGGAGACTGTGCAGGCCAGTCAAGGAGAGTGATATTGTTGTTTTCCATCCAGTTCTTGGCCTTCTTTGACTTGTGCTTTGGGTCATTGTCCTGTTGAAAAATTACCTGTTCCTCAGGAATTCTACTTTCCTCCAGGCTGGGCAGCAGGTGGTCCTCCAAAATGGACATAAACTGATCAGCATCCATCTTCCCCTCAATCTCTGCAAGCTGGCCAACACCATTCCATCCCATACACCCCCATACCATAATGTTTCCCCCTCCAAACTTGACTGTCCCCTGCACCTCTCTCTCAATCAACCCCTCCCCCTTCTGTTTCAGACCCACTGCCTCCCATCTGACCCAAACCTGTTGATTTTGGTCTCATCTGACCAAATGACCCTCTTCCAGTCCTCTACAGTCCACTCTCTGTGCTTCAAAGCAAAGGCCAACCTCAGCTGTCTATGCCTTGCACTGAGGGAGGGCTTTTTCTTCTTCACCACAGCCTTGAATGAATGTTTCCTGAGAACTCTTCTGACTGTTTCTGAGGAGACTGGGTGGGGGATAATTGTGTTGATGTGTTTGGTGACCTGAGTAGCATTGGCAGCTCTGCCAGTAGCAATTTGTGATAAAATATCATGTTGATCTCTAGAGGAAAGCTTGGGGGGACAACCTCCAGAGGAGCAGGGCTGGTTGGGATGGAGAGTTCTGAGAGCCCTGGATACTGTGGACTGGCTGAGCCCAAGTCCTGAGGCAATAGTGTGAGTGGAATGACCATGAGAGGCCAAGCAGAGGATGTTTTCTTTTTGAGCAGAGGAAGTGGGGTGCATTGGAGTGTAGTGAAGTTCTGGACATGTTGGAGGGGATTAAATACCTTAATTTGAGTTCTCATGAAAGATAAGGTTACCATAGTAACCATCTATCAAGGGTTGCATGTTATATAATAGATGGGGCATCAGATTCTGATTGTTCTGATACCATCTCACAAAACTGAGTCAATGGGCCCTTGATTTGAATTGCCCATATCATCATCACCCCTGATTGGAATTACATAATTTCTTAAAGGTTGCATATCCCTGATCAGATTCTTTCTTTGATGCACCAACATTAATTTTAATATATGTTTTACATTCAAAGCTATTCAATGAATAGTCCAAAAGCACCAAACATTAACTCAGTTTTGTGAGTCACTGTATATTGAGGATTGATTATGTTAACTGGAAAGAAATTCACTCATGCTTTGTTGGGATACTCCAAAGACTTGGATTGATTGGCTCCTCATCCTGTGGCTTTGAATCTCTAGGGTTAGATGGTGGCTCTCACCCCAGGTGTCAGAGTCTGTCCCAAGCCTAATCCCCAAGCTTTTGGACCTTTGGGCCTGAACCCCTGACCATCCTCAAACATGTTTCACCTATTTGCATCTTGTGTTTGATCTTTGTCCCCATAGCTTTCGGTGATACCTCCGACCCGAGATGGACACGATCTGAAGATGGACTCTTGAAACACGACAACCTTCAGCTCCAAGTATTCCAGTATAAACACAATCACATACTCGTGGGACACTTCGGTCAGAACAAGACTCTATCCGCAATTAGGCGCGAATACACGTGGCCCAGACTCCAAACCTCGGTCAATGAATTCTGCAAGTCCTGTACCACGTGCCTATGCTCTAAACCCCAAAGCCACAAGCCCTACGGCTTCCTCAAACAGCTCCCGATCCCTGAACAACCCTGGAACTTGATATCCATGGACTTCATCGAACAGCTGCCTCGGTCCACCTACTATACTGCAATACTGGTAGTAGTCGACCAACTAACAAAACAAGCAATATTTATTCCAATGCACGACACAGTCACCTTGGCTGACCTCACGAAGCTCTTCGTCCTACATGTCTTCTCAAAACACGGCGTACCCTCGCATGTAACTTTGGACAGAGGTTCGGAGTTCATCTCCCACTTCTTTAAATCATTGGGTAAAGCCTTAGACATGACCCTTCACTTCACCTCGGGTTATCACCCCAAGGGCGACAGTCAGACCAAACGTACTAACCAAATGTTGGAACAATACCTTTGAGTGTATAGTAACTACCAACAGAACAATTGGGCAGATATACTCCCACTCACCAAATTCGCTTACAACAATGCCCCGAGCGCCACGACAGGAGTATCACCATTCTTTGCGAACAAGGGATACCACCTGAACATCTCAGTCCACCCCAACTGAGACCTCACCTCCTCTCGGGCCCGAGACTTCACGATCGACCTCAACCAACTACACCAGGTACTGAAAGAGCAAATCAAACTGGCTCAATCTCGCTACCAGGTCTCAGCCAATGCCTGAAGACACCCGGCTCCCATGTTTTTGTCAAAGCACAATTCTTCCGCACCACCCGACCCTCGAAGAAACTAGCTGAAAAGTTCCTCGGCCAACCCGGCTCACACTCGTACACCTTACGACTCCCGGACAGCATGCGCGCAGTCCACCCCATCTTCCATGTCTTGATGCTTGAACCCTCGGTCCCAAACACCTTCTCCAACCGAACCGAGCCTCCACCACCGCCCATTGAAATCAACGGTGAACCTGAGTACGAGGTATCTGAAATCCTCGACTCCAAGCTGGACAAATGTTGAAGACCCTGCAACCTCCTATACCTCGTCCGATGGGCTGGTTACAAAGGTACCGACTAAGAAACATTGTGGATCCTCGCGACCGAGCTCAGGCATGTGTCTGAAATCATGACCGAATTCCACTCCACCTACCCCACCAAGCCCAGACCTTGGAACCCATAACCTGAACCCTCATTCCTCTCTCTCTCACATGATATCTCTCTTAGATATATTCAAAAAAATAATTTTTTTTCTTCTTATCATAACAAAAATAACTACGTACACCCAAACACCCAAACACCCAAACACCCAAACACCCAAACACCCAAACACCCAAACACCCAAACACCCAAACCCAAACTTTATTCCTCTTTTCTTTCTTAAGTCCTTCTTACTTACATAAACCCAAACCCAAACCTGAACCGAATTCACACCGAAAATGAAAAGATGAAAAAAAAAATTACTATCTCCATTACAACTGACTCTATTCTATAGTCTCCTCCTCCCTCTCCTTTCCTTTTCCCTTATCGACCCAAACTTCAGTCTCCACACGCCCCTCTGAAACCTCCCAAATCCCTGACCCCTTCTCGCCTGAATCTTCGTTCTCATCCGTGTCTGCCCGAGGCTCAGGCACGAGCTCGCCTGGCCAAATGACTGCAATCCCTCACAGTCCCCTCTCAATGAGCTTCAAGCTCATCAAGATATCCTCCACCGCGACCACCCCTCGGTGATCCGACCAAACCTTACCTCGCACGACCTTGGTCAGGTTGCACAAGGCACTCACTGTCTGCCTCTCTAGACGGTTGCCCTCTTCAAGCGCATCAACGATGCGCTCAAAGAAGCCCTCAAGGGTTGAGGGCTCCCGAGCGATCGGGCCCACCCACGAAGCTGCACCCTTGGCCCTCTTCACCGGGTGCTCGTTCCCCTCCTCACTCTTGGGCTCCAAATCCTCGGTCTGGAGCCTCTTCAGCTCCTTCCCTCCCTTCCCTCGGATGTCCTTGGGCCATAAGCAGGCCACTTTTTGCTCACGACACCTCAAGCATGAGGCCCCTGAGGACCCGAGCTCACATACTTTGCCGCGGAAGGGGCACTTATTGCAAATCCTTTGCAACACAAGTCAATCAAAAAAATAAAATAAAATAAAAATAAAATTCTCTTTAAAACTCACCTTGCCGCTCCCTGCTGCCTCTGATCCTTCAGCCACTTCCTTGGCCTTCCATTTTATCCTGGCCCCAAGGGGTTTTCTCGCTGGTTCAGGCACTGAAGCCCCTGCCTCCGCCTGCGTGGACATCCAAGCCTTTGCGGCAGCCTGTTTTTCGGCTGCTTCAGCCCTCGCCTTGGCCTCAGCCTTAGCCTTGGCCTCCGTGTCCACCTTGGCCTTTGCTTTGGCCTTGGCCCTAACTGTCAGGGGACAACTGTCACGATCACAATATGGACACCTCACCTTCATCATTGTTCTTCCGAACCAATCCTTCCGAATGGATCTTCCGAATTCCGAATCACCCTTGCATCAAGCCTCCACATACATTTGATCCGGTCACCCAATCCAGTCCAGGAATCACTACATGAAGTGTTTAGTGAAACCATCAATAATCAGGTCCGATCATAATCTTTTCTAGAAAAGAAGCACCCTGACTATCCCCATCACTATCCCCATCTTTTCCAATGAACTTGTTGATTGAGTTGTTTCTATTGTGTGGAAGCTGGCGATGACATTCCATATCGTTATGGTCTATGGTATGAATGTTCTAGACCCTCAGGATGACCATCCGAAGGATTTAGGGACGGTTAGTTCTACCCGAAGAGCCATGCGATTCGGAAACATGTTTCAAGAGTTATTGTGGGTCCGTTAATCTGTTTCTTCATTCACAATTTTCCTACCACCCTTGTTCCTTGTTTACTATGACTTTTGATTAGTATACATGTACCTTGACTACTTCCTAACCATCACGGACTCCTTCCCATTCGCTCCTTCTTCCGAATGGTTCAGTATATAAGCTAGCACATTCGCATGTACATTCCCTAGTTCAATTATTGTATGTCACCTTGATTTTCCCCTCCTACTTGCCAAACCCGCTTCAAACTCAACTTCACCAACAACTGTATATTTTTTGAGTAAGCCTTTCAATCCGACTTTTATCATTTAAATCCACTTCAAAGAATGTAAGATCATTGGCTGTGATCGACATGAACTGCAAAGTTCATTCGATTCTCGAGATAGAATCCTTTCGGAACCTCTGTCTCTTCGGAACTATGTACTTCATTCGCAGACGTTCCGAAAGCCATTCGCTTTTACTGTAGGATTTCCATTTGCTTTTCGAATTCATTCGGTTACTATTAGAGATATTTCCGAATACTCGTATTAACACAACATCCATCCACAACATTCATTGCTATTATTTGGATTCTGACAACAACCTGTTTCCACCAAATCCTCCACCTTCAAGGCCCTTACACATGCAAAGCACAGGTCCGAGGCATGGGAACCTTGGTCCGAAGCCTCGGGTCATTGACCTGAAGCCCTTGATCACCAGCCCAAAGTCTCAGGCCCCTGGTCCGAAACCTCGGACCACCTTGAGTAGGGCCCGAGACCTCAGCCCATCTTGGGGGTAACCCAAACCTTGGACCCAAACACCTGGCCCAACATCCAACATTCATCAGGGATAGATTACCTTATGGGGATAGAAGTCGGGCAGGGTTGACAGCACGTAGGGATGCCCCTGGTTGGGCGTTAGGTAGTCGTATATAGTTGTATCACTGGTAGAGGGGACCCTTAGACTTTTCTCTTTGGATTTCCCCTCTACTAGGTGAGAGTTTCCCTTTATTGTATTTTCCTGCATATATATATCTTTGGATTTCCCCTCTACTAGATACCTACGGGTGCTAGGAGGGTTGCCCTTACACTAACCTTCACCTTGGCCCCGCCTTGGCCACCGCTTCGGCCCTTTCACGGGCCTCCCGCTCGGCCTTCGCCTTCTCCCGAGTGAGTCTCTCGGCCTGCTCCTTTTCTTCCTTCTCAGCCGTTTCCAACTCCTGCATCTCACGCAGGAGGTGCACGTGTTTTTCAGCGGTCATTTCAGGGGCGGGTGTGGGGGACATGTCTTCATTTTCAGTGGGCGTCTACCCATAGTGGAACGCGCCTCTCATATCTTCTTATATCTCGAACAACCCAAACATGTCATGTGACCTTTGTTGAAAGAACACACAATGAACTTATATTTCTTGAATTTTTCTATTTTCATTCTATTTTTCTTTTATCTTTTATCACACAGACACTACCATAATTCCAATCATATCTCTTTCTGTTCTTCTTCTTTTCTATCTACAACTACCAAACACGAGTATCCCAATCCACACACGAGCGATCTGTACACGAGATGCACCAAAATACAAGCCGTGAGACGCATCGAGAACACGAGCTGCGAGACATACCAAGAATACGAGACACCAAGAATCATGCACCGAGAACCACAAACGAGACAGATTGAGGAATACGCGAGACATGAGCATCGAGACACACCGAGAATACGAGTCGAGATGCACCAAGAAGACCAGAACCGAGTCACATGCGTAAACTGAGCCATACCCAGCACCGAAACACGAGATATGTTGCGAGACACCGAGAATGAAGTAAGAATAACAAACAAGACACAAATAACGAAACATGCACCTAGACGTTGCATCGGCTCCTACCAATAACAGCTCCATGGTTCTAGAATGGCTTGCAGGATTGGCTCCACTTGTTGGATATGCAGATAGCGGAAGAAATGTGCAGGGGCACGCGAGTTCAAAGCGAGATGGTGACACGGACACTATTTTTCACATGCACGAGATAAGACTTTCTCCTATTCTTTTATGTATATAAGGACTATCTAAATAGCTAGAATATCAAGCTGTATCTTCGAGTGTACAAGACCAGCAGCGGGTTTTAAACCTTTTATCCGAGTTCTTTCATCACTATTCTTCTATCTCATCATTGGGCTTTCAAGTCCAACAAGTCTATTCAACTTCTTTATCTGACGCACGACTACGAATGAACGTTTTTGCAAACAACATCTCAACACCATGACATCGAACGAACGTTTGCAAAAAGGTGCATAGTTCCAAAGAGATAGATATTCCAAAGAGATTCTAGCTCATTGATCAAATGAACTCTGCAGTCCATGTTGATCACAGCCAATGGTCTCACATTCTTTCAAAGTGTGTCTAAACTAATATAAATGAAGTTTGGAGTACTCACTCAAATGTGAAGTTGCTGTTCAAGGTGGTTCACAACAAGTTGGCAGGTTTGAGTAGAACAATCAAGTAGACGTACAATAATTGAACTAGGGAATATACATGCGAATGCTCTACCTATATACTGAATAGTTCAGAAGGGGGATCAAATGGGAAAGAGTCCGTGAGGATCAGAAAGTAGCTAAGGTACATGTATGTTAAGAACTGAGTCGGAGCGGAGGCAGAGTTAGGTTTGGGGCTCAAGGTAGAGTCAACCGAGGTTGGGGGTTGGGTTGCCAAGGAGGGCCGAGGCTTGGCAAACGGGTCAAGTGGGACTTGGCTTTAGCTTATGTGCTGCGCCAGCTCAGAGTCCTGTCCCTTATTTTGGATGAGGCCCGAGGTCACCCAAAGTTCAGGTGTGACCTTAGCAAGGGAACGAAGGAGCGTAAGAATTAAAGCAGAATGTATTTGAGTATCTTATTCGATATCAGAACTGACTGTCATGTACATGGATAAGTGGCTTATATACGAGAAGGTTTGGGGATTGGTGACCGAATGACTGAGGTCAGGGTCGTAAGCTACCAAGGAAAAAGATCAAATGTGGGGTATGAATAGGTGAAACATGATGGTCGGGGGTTTGGGCCCGGAGGCCCGAGGTCTCGGGAATCGGTCGGGGATGGGCTCAGACAGTACCCCCCTCTTAAGGCTGAACCCATGAAGCCTTTAGGTAATTTTTTATGTGTCGGGGGCCAAGGTTATTAAGAGATGAGGGGATTAATTATTGGATGTAATAATAAAATAATATTATTATTATTATTGTGGCATTTGTGACGCATAGTCGTGCCGTGATGTTGACGTGTTCTGAGTTGTCACATCAGTCACATGACGTGTTTGGGACACATGGTAGTGACATGTTTGGGATGTGTGGTAGTGACGTGTTTGGGACGCGTGGTAGTGACATGTTTGGGACGCGTGGTAGTGACCCGTCGGTACATTCTGAAAGCCACTCACTTTTACTGTAGGACAGTATTATTCCAATTTACAGACTCAGACAGACATTGTGCTCCATCTCAACCTGAAGCTTGACAATATTGTGTTACATGTGGAAATGCAAAGGTGAGTCTGCCCTTTAGGACCCGTTGAGTAGAAGATTTTGAACAAAACATTTTTACGCAGTTTGAAGAAGTAACAGTCTGCGCTTGGGATGGTTCTTGACTCTCAAAACTTTAATCGCTGAACTTCAAAAGTGCCAGATCACTGCACCATATCACACAATGCAGAAGCCTGCCATCCTTCATTAAAATGGATTTTGATCAAATTGATTCACCGTTGCAGACTGTTATATATGTATCAAGTTCTTCCCCAATCCATATTTCCACAAATGGATTCTCAATGTGAGATCTTTCTTGAAACTTCCTCCCATACCTGGACTTCTGTTGGCACACCCATCAGTGTGATATGGATGCCACCTTCTGGGATGCAATCCTCAATATTGATACTGAGCTCCACAAGTCTAGTTGGAAAGGAAATTTTGGGAAATAATGGTCTTTTTTTTCAAGTTATGTATTACTCTGAACCCTGCACTTTCCTATTCCCATATACTTCCATATGTAAAAAAAAAATAGATTCCCCCCCTTGCCAAGCTGATGAGCTGCAGAGATTCAGGAGAGACGATCTGGCTAAAGGTTGGAATACAGGCATTACCTTTGTCTGCTTCATATTTGTGGTTTCTTTATCTCACAATATCCACCAGAGCTGCTAAACTCACAGTTTACCTCACAAGAAAAGCTGACACATCTTACCAAACTTCAGTTTCAAGAGCTCACAACACTTAGGAAAATCATCAAAAATACAGAAAAAATTCTGAAAAATATAATGAATGATTTTAGCTCCTTTTTATCAAAAAAATAAAGCAAATGTGATTTTAAATATATCTGGCTTGCCTATGCACCCAAAAAACTACAACACCCCACATATTATCTCTCAACATGCAGTCTTCCACCTTGATTAGAGCATTATGAATAGTAACCAATGCAGCTTGTTCTTTGCCAGACCCCAACATCACATTCATTGTCCCTTCAACTTATGTATTCAATGAGAAGGGATTTAGGTGTGCATGTCTAATATATCAGCTTATGATAGGATGCTGAACTTCATTTATTTCTAGCTCTAGTTGTGCCACCTTTCTACATTATACACCATATAAACCTGTCTTTCTGACTGGCATTAGCATTGACCATTAATGTACCTCACATATTCATATGCTGTTACAAGACTACTATCTATTATAGTATTATCCTCAAGGTAAAGCATTGTAAGGGAGTGGCACTCCCTGTACAGTGATTCCATCTATTTTTAGTACACTTACAGTGGGTCAGGTCCACACTCCACTTACCACATCATTCCACATTTCTTTAGATATAAATTCATGTAAATAATTAACACAAAACTAGGGAAGTTTGATCCCCCCTCTCATTAGGACTTCTGTCTGCATCTGCGGCAGAAAGCCTTCTTACAGCATCATGAAAAACCATGTGTTGAGACAAACATAGTATTTAATAATCAACTTATTAAAAAACAGACAATCAAAAGGATTTGTTGTAGGAATTTGGGAAATAGCTAGCAACTCTTCTGGTGGCAGTAGGATTAGGATTGAGAAGTTCTCTAAATTAACAACTCCTCAGTAACTGTTCAAGCTGGATTACATAATGAAAATTCAATCACTGCCACTGAAGGCACTCAAAATCAACTACTTGGCTTGGAAGTAAAAATGTCTGGACTGTACAAAGAGAAAACAAGAGAAAAATTAGTGTGAGCCTAGGAAAAGAAGGAAAATGTTTGAGAAGTCATAAAGTAAATTTTAGCATAGTTCTGAGAAAAAATCAATAAAGAAGAAATCATCAAAGATATTAGGATTGGTTACTAGATGTACTAATGTACTACCTGTATGCACCCAACACCTGTGAAAAAAAAAAGGGGGGGGGATTGGTTCTGCCATGTGAAGCATCAGCCCACTTCCACAAGTTTGGTATATAGGTAGAACCTTCACATGTATATTCTCTAGTTCAATTATTGTATACCTACTTGATTGCTCTGCTCAAACCTGTCAACTCATTGTGAACTATCTTGAACAAAAGTCTTTGTACAACTACACCTTTGAGTGAGTACTCAAATATCATTCACATTAGTCTAGACATCATTCAAAACAATGGTAACATTGTTGACTGTGGCCAACATGGACTTGCAAAGTCCATTCAGCTTATGAGATAGAATCCCTTTGGAACATCTATCTCTTCAGAACTATGCATCCCTTCACAAATGTTCCAAAGGTCATTCACTTTGACTGTAGGACTTCTATTCACTTTCAGATATCATTTCATTACTACCAGTAACATCTCCGATTGTCTAACTAACATTGCATCCATCTACAACTCCCATCACTTATAATTCAATTCTGACACATGAAAGAACAAGGGAAGGAGGAAAATTGTGAGTGAGACAAAAGATTTGTGAACTAGAAATAAATTCTGAAAAAAAAAACATGTTTTTGAATTGAATGGAACTTCACCCATTGAGATGCTTCCTTAAATTCCTTTGGAGGAGTGACCCTGTATGCTAGGGGTAGCTATATCATAGAGACCGATGAAAACAGGGTTCTAAAACAAGGACAGGAATAGCAGAGTGGGGGAGAGGGGTATAGAGGTATGTAACAGCACAATATAGATGTGAAAAGTCTGGCCCTTGCTCAGGTAGAAAGCCATGGACCCAGAGGTCAAGATCAAACATATAGACCAGGGGCCACCAGCAGAAATGGTCTTATAAGTACATACACAACTCAGGGAGGGCCTTACAAGCCCTAACAAGCCAATTATAAGGGCTTACAAGACCCTCTGACTCATGCATATGCTAATAAGACTGGGGTAATGGGGTTGATAGATGATGAGCCCTCAAGGAACTGTTGGACCTTGCAAGAGATAATGACTAAGATTGAAAGAAAGGAGTGCAAGTGCAGGGGTCAACTAGATAAGGAGGAGTAGAGACCAGAGGAGTGAGGTGGACCCATGACAATAAAGGGACATAAGATGGACAAGGAAGAGAAAGGGTAAAATATGGTGAAAAATCTGGCATTACACATGGTTTGCGGAATCTTGCCATGACATAGATGTATCGTAACCAGAGATTTTTAAGCAGTGTCAAGTCTTTGTATTCAATTCAATACTTTATTGCGATATGCACGAATTAGGTCAGACTTGCTTACAAATTTGGGACTTCTTACGCACATAACATAACACAGACACGTTTGTTCGATGGACGTTCTTCACTCTTTTCTGGATGTAATCCATCGTCGGCTCTCATGGATTTCGACTGACTACAACATTCCTTGGAAAAAGTACACTTTCTTCTCCTCAGTCACGGAATACCTTGCTGACGTATCTAAAGATACGTCCTAGCCTTCTCGTGGGCTAATACGTTGTTTGAAACGTATCTTATGTGAGCACATGTCTGATTTATATGCTCATCCATTATGGTTTAATCCCATCCTTAGGTTGCGCCAATATCCCAACTACTCCAAAGCCGAGCCCCCAGTGGCACTTGCGGAGCACTTCACATCCGATGTTTTTGCAAAATCACAGTCTTACGGTCGCGACAAAGCCAAGTTTTCACTTGTTTCGGGCTTATACTCTCAGATATTAGAAACAGGAATTATCTATTTTGGAGGATATGCTTGGGCATGGGATGTTGCTGGCAAGGTGTTGAATTATTATGGTTACGATACTGAATATCAGGTAAGACACACTTCGTAGTATAGTCCTGTCGTGGAACTTAGACTTTACCTGTTTTTTTCGCCTACGAAGATACCGCACAGTATCATTTTCTCTGCCCTATTGTTCATTATGTCTTCGCTTCCGTCGCTCCCCATGGACCTATACAAAACGTTCGTACTCGAGGAGAAGCACGGTTTCAACAAGACCACCCCGATGCTATACTTCACCGACCTTCTCAAAGGATGGCTGGTCGCTTTCGTCGTCGGTACCCCATTCCTCTCAGCGTTTCTCTGGGTCGTGCGCTGGGCTGGAGATCGGTTTGTTCCGTGGCTCATGGGATTCCTGTGACTGTCATGTGCCTTCGGTCTCTCGTTGCTTCTAATCTGTTCCTTCTAGAGTGGCCTTCCAGATGCTCATGGTCTTCATATACCCTACTTGGATTCAGCCATTGTTCAACAAGTTATCTCCGTTACCTACGGGTGATCTGCGAAGCAAAATCGAATCACTCGCCTCGGGATTGAAATTCCCCTTGAAACATTTGTATGAGATTGATGGATCAAAACGGAGCTCTCACAGCAATGCTTACTTCTTCGGACTACCCTGGGTGAGCATGTATTAATGTACAAGTTTAATTTTATGTTTTAGTGTTTTTCTGCCAGAGTAAACACATCGTCGTCTTTGACACTTTGATCAAGCAGAGTACCCCAGACGAAGTGGAAGCTGTGCTTGGTTCGTAGGTTTTCATTGATATGTTCAGTTGCGTGGGTGACCCCCTATAATTTAGCACATGAGCTTGGACATTGGTACTACATGCATCCAACAAAACTTCTACTCGTCTCTCAGGTCCACCTATTTTCCATACTTGCTATCTTCCCGCCTTTCCTGCACTCCCCTCCCTTGTTGCGATCGTTTGATTTCCCAACATCAGTTGCGACTAAGCCGCCAATCCTTGTCTCCTTTTTACTTTCTCAGGTTTGCTTATTCAACTTGTCTTTGAATTGCCTTGAGTCTGATTTTGATATTATTACACTAGATGATACTATTACCTATCGAGGCGTTCGTAGGAATTGGCATGAATGCTATCTCGCGCAAGTTTGAATGGGAAGCGGATGCCTTCGCATGTGAACTTCAAGATAAACTCACGGGAAAGCCTGGCATTGCCGACATGGGTGAACGTTTGGGAAAGGCATTGATCACCATACATGTCAAAAACCTAAGCACTGTCTGGGTCGATTGGTTGTACGTTCATAGCTTATCGATTCCCTAAATCCCTGACATCATGAACGATATCACAGGTTCTCAGCAGTCCATCACTCTCATCCAACACTGACGGAGCGTTTGAAAGCATTGGAGGGGTTCAAGAATAAAAATAATAGGTCCACTGCAAATGCGAAAAAGGAGCTGTAGCATTAGAATTCCTTGAGTAAAACGAACGAGATGTCCTCTTCGTCGAGCACCATTTTATATACTGGTGAAACTATTCGTGTTTTTGTATTTGGCTTGATACCATTATGTGCATGTTTCATTGGTCATTGCCCTTTTGACTCTGCTCTCGCATAACCAAATCTTGGGGTAGAAGAATCGAGCGGTCCACGGCTAACGGAAGACCTCGATGGCGCCCTCGTACCATGATTACGATGATAACAAGTTTGGAAAGAGGTTTCAGCCCTCCAGAGAAAGAAAAATTTTCCTAGAATTTCAGCATTGAGCACGCTAGCATCATTGCATAGAAACATGCGCACGGTCGGTAAACCCAGACTCAAACCTATGCCTCCAAACGCCGACACAAGTTCAAACAGAACACGGAATAAATCAAACCACTTCTTCGTATCGTCCATTAGGTTTTGTCGCTCAATGATGCAAATGATGAATACAGCCCACACAAGCCACCATATATCTGCTGTGCTGTGAGTCTACGAAGACACCTACAAACCCTGCACACACCAACGGAAAGTTGTCGTCGTATATGCCAGTTCAAGTACTTTCCGATCCTTTCTCGCCTCGTGCCATAGAGTTGCGGTTCATCGTTCTCGCTTGGATAGGCTTCGAAAACTCCGAGGGACTGTTCCTCGTATCTTTTATTAATGATTAGACTTAATATTACTAGATCAGGGTTTAGCAGGACACCCACACATTCGTTGAGCGAATGCTCATGGCCACCTAGAGTAGTCATGTCAGACCCTTATGATAAAGTCTTAACATGGGCGCGTGCGCTGACTGGGTACACCTGCGCACAGTGATCAGAGCAAATGTAGATAAGAGCAGCAGTCACTCACTGCTATATACATCATCACCACGTATAGAAACCTTGACCACGAATGATAACTCAAAAGGATAGCGACAATAAACTGTGACTCACTGGACGGCCGGGGCCAAACTTGCGATAGGGACAATAGAAAATCCAGATGCACGCGCCGCCAAGCCCTGAAACAGACCAGCTACCACTCGTGTGCCAATGGGTAAGGAGTCGGTGACACCAAGTCCGATGTCTAATTAAAGATGACGAAAGTGAATAATTACACGTCGCAGACGATGAGGGCATGCATACCAAGAATCAAAAAACTTGCCCATTCTAGAATGCTTGAGGGTTTATCAGACAGCGAAGAGACACCAGTTCAATGAAGGGAACCTGAATGATACTAGGCATGCAACGAGGAACCAGGTCTGGTGCATAGGGAATCTGCCCCAATGTCATTTCTGGCCATCAATTTGAAGTCACTTGTATGCGTACAAGTATACGAAACAGCTGAAAGCAGGTTGTCGGTTAGTATGCTCCATCAATTAGAACGTATGATTATCCCTGCCGTCTCGGGTGCTCCAACAGAAATGATAAAGTTTCATGAACACGCGAATCGGATCGGACAGATTTGTACCATATCCATCTGTGCCTGCGTCAAGAAAATTTGAATCCTTGGAGCAGATCGCCACCTCACATAAGCAAACGCAAGCTCCAGTGGCATTAGATGTTTTCAGGTAGCACTGGAAAGACAGCACTCACAATACTGGCTGAAATTATATGAATTTTAATGTAAAACGACATTTATTATAACTTACTAAAGCATGATTGCCGGCCAGAATGACAAACATCAGGGAGACTTGAGAAGTTTGATTATCAGACAGCAATGATGGATGAGCCACGAACTGTCCAAGCTCACAGATCATCAAATAAGCACGTTGGAATGGGACCATTCCCCTACAGAATCTTACTCGTACATCAGGTCAACTGGCAACAATACAACTTACATGTCCACCAGAGACAATCCGGCCCCTGTGTAGCTTGCCATGACCTGAAACAAGGAGAACCTGACAAACGATTGGAGTGTATGTAGGTTAATACCATATCTCTAAACTGACCAAGGTTTTAGTACAATGCGCGGCTGTGCCTCAAAAACTCCGTCATATTCATGTGTAGATGACAGCCACGGCACAAACAAGAGAAATGAAAGCAACTGTGCCCCAATGAAATACTGTCATAAGTTAGTAATTATAAGTTAGTAATCCTGAAAATCTTCAGGCAAAACCTACGAAGGCAATAAGGTAACTCAACAGACTGAGAGCACGATATTCAACGCCACCGATTTCTTCCAACTGCTCATTGACGAGCCTATCCGTGTGGAATAAGGAATTCCGCCCCACCACAAGTCCATCAAATTTGAGCCAGGATACTTTGTAGGATTTTGCCACAACCTTCTGATCCTGAGATTCTTTAGCAACCAAAGTCCTCGTGTGCGGGATCATGAGGTTGTGTTCAAGTCTGTGAAATATCGCCGGTAGCTTGTGTTGCACAATACTCACTACGGATGACACCAACCCCGGAAACCCACCAAAACCTTGGTATTTTGAGCCAGTCAGGTGGTCAGGATATTGATTTGCGATCGTTTGGGAATGATTGGAGATTAATGTGGAAGAACGCGGAAAGATTTCTGAGTAACAAACATGAACCAGTCATTGTATACAAGTTAGAGTCATCGGAACAGAATATCGAACCTGTGTTCTCTCTTAACCTACGGCGGACTATCGTCGATATAGTTGCAAAGGGAGGAAGTTCTACGCGCAGTGGTGGTTGAACAGCATTCGATGGAGATTGAGACGTAAGGTCTTCAGGCGGGGAGGTTGAAATTGTATGCAGGTCAGATAGTACATCTTCATTTTGCCCATTATTTCGAAGCTGCTCATCGACAAGGCGATCAGCACACTCAGGATTGTCACCAGAACTGATGGTGGTGGAAGCAGCTTTCTCTCCCTGATTGGCACTATTCGACTGATTTTGCGAAGGCTGCTGTTCAGCAGTCGTTCCACTTGTCTCATTTTCAGCCACGTCAGGGTAGAATACTGAAGGTGTCGGCAGGGGAGAAGAAATTGCATTGAACAACACCGTTCGAGATCGTGACAGCAGTGTTGATATGCCAGAGTGACCATGAGACCTCACGTATTCGCATCTACTCCGGAAGTAATGCCTTGACACCAAGACCTTGAAGATCGCTTGCAGTACGAATGGACTTGCACTTACTTTCTAACGAGCACCATGATCCAGGACACGACAGTAAAATCACCCTGGACAATAAATTTAGCAGATAATTTGGATACTTCTTGAAAAACATACCAAGACCATAAGCAGATACAATATCACTTGCTGCCATACGGTTGTGGTTGAGAGATTCACAGTAGAGAGGCCTAAAGTGGAATATATAATCATAAAAATGGTGGGGCACAGGGTATGCACAAATAATAGAACACCTGTCACCGTCATCGCTGAATAACAGAGAAAGAGGGAGTCGAGATATGATATATGAAACCGTCCATTACAGGCATAGAATATGGAGGAGAAGAGTAGTGGGATGCTTGTGAAACAGAGTAGATGAACTCGATAAAAAGTAGACTCTTTCTCAATGAATCTCAGAACCCGTTTCCACATTTACAGAACCTCCTGAGTCTAGGCGAATAAAGGGCGGAAAAACAGGTGTTGTTGCTTGTGGACAAAGGCAACGCCACCAACGCGTACACAAATGCAACCAAACACCGAAAACGGTTCGGCGCCTCCTTTTTCTTTTGTCCTTTGGTGAAGACGATTCCTAACGACCATTGATTCGCCTGCAAGTCTTACCATTTATACAGGAATGTATCCATTTCGCTAGATATTTATTGGCGCTACTAACCGCTTCATTTATAGGCGTGTAAGCTCACAAGACCATGGCTACCGGTGCTGAATCCCAAGACATTAAACCTAAATTGAACTTGATTATTGTATTCAACGAACGATGTTAGCTTAAATTCATCCTTTGACGCGTTTTGACACGCTTGCTGAGGCATTCTTACGCACGAAAGCCATTCGGCTTCAAGTCAAGGGTAGCACACATTTCAAAAAGGTATGTTCATCTGTATGGATTGATACCTCTCGTTTCTGACATATCTTCATTCCTTTGGAAGATATTTGAAACAGCCTACGTAATTTATCCCGTGCTTGTAAAGTTGTATATCCAGCCATTCATCTACCTGCCGTAGGCGAAATTCAACCAACCGCCAGGTATGTTGTCACTGGTCTTTGACTTCCACGTTCGTTTCAATCTGACCTCCCAAGGGACTATTCGATTCACATATGAAGGGAAAAGAGTTCAGGCTCAAGACACACCATCAGATGTAAGAGTCTCCAAGCGTTCATGCTCTCGGCTGGTACATTAATAACATACCACAGCACGAAATGGAAGACGGTGCGTAGATATTTGAGACATAGTTCACCCTCCGCTTACACGCGCCTTAGGCGACCAAATAGATGCGCAAGTCGAACAGGTCTGTAACGTCGCCCTCATCGCCTAAACATGCTTTGTAATTCACCGCATACACAGATTGGAGGTGTATGTCATTGGCGGTCTTCGATCATGGCATGAAGAGACAACAGATCGCCCCCACATCACCCTCAGACGATTATTCTTTAGTTAACTCTGGACAACATTTGGATTGCGATCTTCGGCAGTACTTGGAAATACATCAATGCTGTCTGTCATTTCCGCACATCCATGAGGGTCCCCGTATTTTATCTGTGAAATGTATTACATGCATGTTTTTTTTGTAAAACCCAGACAGTGGCTCCAATATTATCTACTATCCTAGACCACTGGCAGCCACCCCCTATCTTCCCATAATCTGTACTTTCTATATCCCTTTCAGTTCTTGCCGCATATTGTGAATTAGAGGTCGGACTGCGATTTTATCCCCTGTTGAAGCACGAAGATAGCTAGCGCCTAACAGCAACACTCTTTCCATCAATCTGACATATAGCAAGCTTCAAGGTTTTGATTCATGTCTGAACAATCTTCTCCATTACAAATACAAAAAAGCGAAAAGATAACACTTGGTTTTGAATTTGGCGACAAAAGTAAGTGTATACGCTTCTGTTTTGGGTGGCTTCAGTGACTGATAGCAAGTTGCTTGGACTCGATGACGCACTTACTACCTGCATTATGATCCCACTACTGGCCTGGACAGTCATCAAGTTAAAAACCAAAGTAGACCAACCATTTGGGAAGTTGTTCGAGGTCGTAGAGGTGCTTATATGAGTGCCCCTCCCCCGGAGGGCTGTAAACACCGTGATAGCTGACCAGCTTTACCACTCGGCGCATCGTTGGGCAGAAATACTTTCAGGTTGAACCGAGTGAGCCCGAGCCTGATGAACTTTCATAACGCCCAATGGCAAGTGTCTTAGTAGCGTGAATGTGCACCAGATTCGTTTAGATTTAGAACGAGCGAAGACCAAAATGTTGCAAAGGATCACACACCGGCCCAAGTGAGTTTGAACAGCATTTTTGACACTTCAAGTTCCTTCTCTTTTACCTTTTACTGAAAAACCGCCACTCAGCACCAAATGTAAGCCTGTGAGACACTAAGAGCTAGAAGTTCCTTCTTTGAATGTGTCGAAAATAATATCTTATGTGACAGGGTGGACTTGGAGATCATATCAGTCTTCCCCTATCACGTAGGTGGCATTCAATTTTAAGAGGAATTTCAATGCTTTATCATCATTGGGTCAGATACATACCTATCAATATATCATACAAACTTCTAATCAGTAATATCTATAGGCATTATAATATTAATGGACCGATTGGTCAATTGTCCTCAATATCGTCGTAAGGAATGGCAACATATTCGCTTTGTCCCCTTGCTTGTTCAAGAATGTAATCCTTTGCATCTTCCTGGCCTCGGAAAACATCTACACAGCCCAAAAGCGGCAACGAAATCCACATCATAGCTGAGAGAAAGAAAAATGCATTGCGGATGTTCCCAGTCACGTCGGAGATCAAGCCTACCATCAAAGGGCCTATAAACGACGATGACTTGTCTAAAAGAAGGTTGGTGGAATTCATAGTGCGGTCTGATGTGCATCAAGACGCACGCACCTGTAATGGAGTATAAGCCATACCAACGCGATTCTTCTCCGGGTGGTATCAAAAAGCTAAACAAGCTACGAGAGTAGCTCTGGAAAGCACCGTACATAAGGCCTACCACATGGCAAAGTTGAGCAACCATTGGCTCAGAAAACTCAAATACATACCAAAGAATACAGCTAAACCATACATCTCACCCGGTGTTGTCAGCCCCCCAAACGGGACCCCACCTTCACCAGGCTGCTTCCGGAACACGGGAAAGAATCCAAGACAGCCATACAGAGGTACGAGACTGACGAGCATAACGAGCAGCTTGATCATGCGCAGATCAGACCAACCTATCCGTCTCTGTATGACGGGCCAGAGAAGTGAGCCAAAGACGCCTGACATTGGCATGATGATCCCGATCAGGATAAGTTTGGAAGAAGACATATGAAGTGTAGTTTTGCCGAAGAGGACGGCAGTGGATGTCATAGTCGCAAAGCCTGGGAAAGACAAATGAATGATAGGACTGATTCGATAAGAATGACACCCACCATCCGAGAGCAGGAACCATGATCCGAGGTACCAAAATGTGTTCCGGAGACGTTTTATTTCGCGCCATCGCAGCATTTTCCCCAGCCGAACCCAAGCACCTTTGATCGCACTGCTCCAGCTCCATGATGTAGGGTCATAACATCCCAATTGCTCAGTCCCTTCCGCCATCTTCAACTCTGCACCACTAGGTAGCCATATTCCCGCAGGAACAGTCATAACGGCCCACCAGATTCCGCTCATACCAATGGCAAGCCGCAGAGAGAACGTGGAAGAATGCAGTAGTGAGACAGGGATAATTGTAAAGGATAGGACCACAATACTTGCGGCATAGCCTAGCGCAATTCCAAATGAGGATATTTTGGAGGTAGAGAGGGAGACTGCAGCATTATAAGCTTCTTCCGGCTCGCTTTTCACAGGCGAGGTGTCGGACTCCCGTAGGTCAATCTCTCCTTCAGAGACGACTGATTGCAGCCGATGATGGACCAAGGTTTCCCATGCCTGGCGTACCTCCTTGGTCTCACGAGCAAGGCTTGGCAGGTAAGAATTCATTGCAACAACACTAGCTCCAAAACCAACATTTGCACCGCAAGTGAGCAGTCCGATAGCAAGCCATATAATAGACGAGGACGGAAGTAGCAAGAACAATGTTGAAGAGATAGCTCCGAGGTACGCGAACACCAGAAGCAGAGGCTTGCGATGCGGAACTGAAACAACACCAAGATATTATGATGGAGTTAGAGGTGACTGAGCGATACTCACGGTGGTCAGCGATCCCCCCCATGGAGATAACCGTCAAGGCTTGAAGCGCTACAGATGTTGAGAATACATATAAGCTTCGATAAACATTAGCATCATCTTATCTTGATATCTACTGACGCTACACACCTGAAGCTCGCCGTGTCGATCCACACCCATCCAATTTTCACTACGCATCTTACAGATTCGGCCGGAACGGTAAGATTCACTGCTGACGAGCATCTCTGTGTCTTGTCAGGTAGTAAGAAACCATTATCCCTGGCGAATTGTTCGAGACAGATTGGCACAAAAATCCCCAGTCCCACGACAGCAAAAACTTCACTATAGAAGGCGATCATGAGTTATGATCCATGTATAAGGAGTATTGTATGAGGCACCTGGCGAACGCGTACGTTAACCATCCTCGCAAATGCCTTGCATGCGAGCGTTCATCGGAGATGTGCTTGGGTGATCCAGTCGTGTCTGCGACTGTTCTAGCGGGTGGTTGCATGAGGGATTCCCGTGGTTTGCTCAATTCATGCAGCTGAGGTACCGTACATGACAAGGCGCAATAAAGGCGCCGGGCTTGTCACAATGCCCTTCTCTTGGCAAATCAAGGGATGTCACGTGACCTTTTGGATTCCGTTAGTTCCTAGGAGAGGTTGACGATCAGCGCTAACGCTCAGTCAATACTTCACCGTTCACAGCTCTTGCATCGTGCCAAGAAACAAGAAGACGACGATAGGGAACCATGGTTATCATAATCCTGCCAGAACTCTTTAGCGCTTATGCATGCCTATGACCCTGCGGTGACGCTGTCTCTGTGCGCCAAACAGCCGGAACACCACCATTTGACCGAGCCACTCTAGGGCTTCCCTCCTTCATTTTCCTTCATGGTTCACATTCCACCCGACTCACGGTTGCTAGTTTCTCTTGTGAAGCAAGAACAAGCCTATGCCGCTCAACTCTACAGTCTGTTGAACGCCTCTGGGACTTCACTTTCAGCTCTAGCCGTATACGCCTCGTCGTCCCCGCCAACAATCTCCCCAGTACTGAATGGTGTAGCAAGTGCTTTCTCAGGTGCCGATGAGGCTCTTCGTGATTATGGTGAAGCACTCAATAGCTGGATTGTCCAACTTGGGACTATCAAGTCCAAAGAGGAAGAAGTCGCCAATATTGGCCGTGATCGTGAAATTCTGTGTGTCAGACAACTTACCTGTGTATTTATCTCACTTATGCTCTATTTCAGCGTAACTCGCCTCCTCAAAATCTCTCAGAAGTCCAAATCTCCTCCCCCCTCCCTTCATCATGCAGTACCAGATTCATCTTCCAGCGTCTCTTTTCCTACGTTCAGCTCAAAGATAAGTGTCGCGCAAACGGAGCTTCAAGCATGCGAGTCGCACCTGGCCGACAATGAGCGTGAGCTAGAGAGACACCGCGTCGATGCAATTAGGCAAGGTCTCAAATTGCGATGCGAAGCCCTTGTTCAGTGTGGTCAGGTGTGGGGAGAAATGGGTCGACGAGCACTTTCGATGATTGAAGATCTCAAAAATGTCCTTCCACCGACTAATGGACATGGTGAGTCTCGCTCATCCTTTTCTATTCAGACATAACACCTAAAGGTTCTCGATTCTGCCCTCGTTCTGTTTCCACGTGCGCGTCCTCCATCTTCTGATTCTGCACGTCATTCTCCTGCTAATTCATCTGATTCGACAGCATTGAATTTTTATAAACGCCTTCCGCGTCCTACTCTCGATCACGACCGTGACTCTGTGCTCTCCTCTTTAACCCCTTCTCAATCTGCATCTCAAATTGGTGCTGCCTCTCAACCAGGGTCTTTGCCGTCATATGAAAAACCATATCGGCTAGATATTCCCGCTCCTCACCAAATATCAGAACACACAACAATTCCTGGTCCATCTACTTACTTACCTGGAGGGCCAGATGAGAGTAACTCCTCGTCTGAGGATGGTCCCGTGGACGTGCATGAAAACCCACGCTTTCATCCCCCATCCATCCTCAACAGACAGAGAACTGTCAAGACAGCTCCATCCACACCGGCGCGATCATCACCCGTTCCATTCCCGAGTCCGAGTAAAGTTCGCCATGCAAACTCGGATGTTGGACCTCCGACGATCTCACCTCAGGATAAATACAGTGGGGATCGGAAGAATATAGGCATATTCGGGAGTATTGCATTACTTTTTCGGACGTCCATGAATAACAAATCAACCCCGTCACCCTCTGGCGCAAAATGGAGTACCAGAACAGATAAAAATCTAAGAACTGTACAGACTGATGGTGAGAATAGCAGTAATGAAGAGGTCCCTAGAATTGGGAGGTTGCGTAAAGCTAGGGCTCGGTCGGCATCCCGACACGATGTTGGGCGGAGCAATGACGCTTTGGCAGGTTCCTCTCCACCAACTCCTTCGATACGTATCAAGAACAAGACAAGTGCTGGAAAAATGAGGAGTGGTGCCGGTGGTAGTATGACTGTTGAGCCTGAATCTTCACCGCGTGTGCGCGCAAATACCTTGAAGCTTTCATCCTCAGGCGGTGTGCTAATTGACGCGCAGGCACCCCCTCGTGGTCATGGCAGAAGAGCTTCGCTGGATGGAAGGTGGGGATCCAATGATTCAAGAACTAGGTCCTCTTCACATAGCATCAACTCTTCAGTCTGGAAACCACCCAAACAGTCATTGGCTGCTAAAGCTGGTAGTCTCATGAGTATTGTTGAAGGTGTTTCACATTCAGCCCAGGATGATGATCCCTCATCAAGGTTAGAAGTTGTGCGAGCCCCTGGGAACGCGCCCACAAGCCTACCACTCCTCGTCCACCACCCTCCGCCCCTCCCTACAACAGCTGCGTCTGATTCTCTGGTGCAGACGTCGGTCGCCCAGAAGCGTTCGAGTCTTCCGAATGGACCTACTTCCTTGTCCGCACGTAACTCGCTTTCTGCGAGGGAGAAGAAGCCGCTGCGGAGTGCGATGCGTAATCCAAACAGGGACAGAAGTACTTCACCACCGCCATCTGGGTCTCCGAATGTTAATGCTACGGAAGTGGAACAGCCATCTTCGACCATCTCTCCTCTCTCCCTTCCTGGATCTGCATCATCCTCCCTGAGACCTTCGTCAATGTCCCAGCTGGAGATTCCTAGCACTATCATCGAGTCTCCCCAACAGTCCGTTGTAAACACAACGGAAACACAAGCAAATGCTCACCGTCAATCCTCCATCTCAGTGAAGACTGACGACTCGGCGTCAATCAGCTCTTATGAAACTGGGCATGAAGACCTCGACGATGAAGGATTGGAACTGAGCATTCGACCGGTGCCTTTAGTAGCACCACCGGCCGATGAGAAGACTGAACTGCAGCCGCAGTCCTCTCCTGTGCCTGATATTCCTCCATTTAACGGCACTCTAGATGGCATCACCTCAGATAAACACGAATTATCCTCTGCGACGTCAACGGACACCGCAACTGGTGCCACGACTACAAGACGGAAGAGTGTTCGAATGTCTTCCCTTCCACCGCAGTTTTCTGCCACCCCTCCAGCGCTGGAAGAAGAGGATCGTTCCCCTTGGGGGGGATCAAGTACTGCGAGGGCTTCGGAGCATGATGAAGGCTGGAAGACGAGGATATCCATCAGTAACGGAGCTTGGGACGATTCTTCAAGTGAAGATGAGGTTTATCAAAACGCCCGAAAAGCGCTGAGTCGCGCTGACCGACGATTAGAAAAAGCAAACAAGGTGGTGAAGGCAAGATGAGTCTCTCATTTTAATCCTGATTTATTTCTCTTTTCCTGCTAGTGTAACTGTCTGTCGACCTTTCATAATCATAATGTACTGCTGGTACTGTTGTTCTATTACATCTTGCAACTCGTCAATGTAGCCGGAGTTTGAATCGGACAACTTGATAACACCGACAGCTGGACCTTCGCACAGCCTGCAGTACCGTCTATCATCATCGTTTGATACTTTGCTATGTCCGATTCAGAGCAACCTGATCGCTCAGAAGACCAAGGTCTTGACCAACCTAAACCTGAAGATCCCAATGCACCAATCAACATAAAGGTCTGCTCTTTGTGGCGGAAATTATCGCGCAAACTGACGCGTCCCGCCCCCCGTGTCCCGTTCATATTAAACAGGTCGTATCGTCTACGGGAGAAGAAGTTTTTTTCAAGATCAAACGGAGCACTAAGCTCACTAAACTACAAGGGGCTTATGCGAGCAAAGTCGGGAAGGACGTTGCTAATATTCGGTGAGGCCACCAGCGATTTATCGGCGTCAGTTATCAAAATAAGTGACGGCGCGTTTCATGCTGCACATAGGTTTTTGTACGATGGCGATCGAATTGGGGAGGATGACACACCTGGAACTTTAGGGATGGTTTGTAACCTGTTTCCTTACTATTCATTTGATTCTGACTGCATACGGATAACGGATAATAAATAGGAAGAAAATGATGCCATTGATGTTATGGTGCAGCAGGTTGGGGGGAGCTCGCATTTTGTATGACGTGACTACATTCCCTGTTCCTTCACCATCATTATCGTATCTCTACTGTCGCTCCATCGCATCTAGCTCCTTCGCGCATATCCCTTTCGCTACTTGTATGATTCACCTGGTGGCTTCCTTTTTTTTCGTCATCTCTTCCTCTAGCCTGGTTGTGGCAGATGATTGGATTGACCACAACGCTCGTACTCGGTTATCCGATGCACGTGAGGAAGAGTATGTAAGAGCTCAATATTAATATTATTGGTGAAAGGGTCCATTTGGCATGTCGATCCGAGGATTATTGAGTGACTATTGGAAATATCATTCTCGGCACACGCGTAGTCAACTCAATCATTTCGCTCACTGGCTGGTAGTGGATGACAAACACTACACCTGAGTCTTATTCATCATACCTCAATCGCAACCTTTCGTCATCTTCCGCTGACTCTGGCACCATTCAGGAGAAGCCGAATCTATGTATATAAGACACTTCATAAACCTACGGATGATCCTATAGCAAATTCCTACTCCTACCTCAGCAATGGCCAGTACTGCACGTCACTCTATCTTTGTCGTCGCAGGTATTGGAAATGGATCAGGGACTGGTGCAGCATCCGGGTGATTCTTATGTTGTTGGTTGTTTCGTGCTCTATCGCTAAAGAAAACGGTCGTGACAGCCGGGTTTTTGCAGGTGCTGGTAAGCTATTTGTGGCGGTTGTCAATGTTATTCCTAGGCTAAAATGAACAGGGTACCGTGTTGCACTTATTGCACGTAACCTAAATAGTTTGAAGAAAACAGCGGAAGATATCAATTCAGTCGGTGGCGAGGTGAGTCGAACTTTCATGAATTCCAACTATATCCATGGCTTATGCGCCGTATTGGCAGGCTGCTAGTTTTCCGGTGAAGGCGTACACGCATGATGAGCTTCACGCCGCGTTTGAAAGGATTAAGAAACATTGGCCCGATGCAGATATACGTGTTGGGCTTTTCAATGCTGGTGCAGGCGTATGGAAAGGTTTCTTAGACATTACCCCTGAAGAAGTACAGCAAACCATCGATGTTAACATTGTCGGTGCTTTTGCTTTCGCTAGGGAGTCTATCTTGGCTTTCAAAGACTTGCCGTGAGTGCCTTTTATGGGGTATATGATTTGTCTCACAGGTACGCAGACTCACTGAATCTGGAAAACGGGGCACTCTCCTTTTCACGGGTGCGACTGCCGCCTGGAGGGGAAATAAGACCACTTCCATATTCTCGGCAAGCAAGTTTGGGATTCGTGCATTGTCTCAGAGCTTGAACAAAGAGTTCGGGAAGCAAGATATCCATGTATTACATTCTTTCGACTTGGGCCGTTATATCTTCTGAAGCATCGCGTCTTTTACAGGTCGCTCACTCAATAATCGATGGCCAGATCCTCACTGACAGGCTGAAGGATCGTCATGGCCCAGAGCAGACTGAAGCAGGAAAGCTTGAGCCCGAGAGCATTGCTAAAGTAGGTGTTCTTTTACTCTATCGATAGAATGCTCGTTGTGACTACTTTTCTCGACAGTCTTATTTGTATCTTACGAACCAGGACCGTTCTGCATGGACATGGGAACTTGACCGTAAGTTTCTTGCATATTGGTCCAGGTACTTATGTTGCTGAGTAATATCCAGTGCGTCCTGCTCATGAGAATTGGTGAACCTGCCGGAAATTCTCATTGTATTTTAATCTAATCGACGTATTACTTTGTCCGACTTGGCTCTGAATATTAAACAATTCTGTGATATCTGTAAAACTAGGTGTGAACGTTACATACTAGATATGGTGTTTCTGTTGCAACTTCTAATACCAACAGTTTACCCTATATTCATGTTGGATAATATAGTGAAGAGAGTGGAGACTCAGAAAGTCTCAAATACAGACACAGACACAGACAGACACAGACAGCAGATGTATAGCAAGACAAGTAGTGCATACATGTTAAGAACTGAGTCGGAGCGGAGGCAGAGTTAAAGTTGGGACTCAAGATAGAGTCGACCAAGGTTTGGGGTCGGGTTGCTGAGGGGGGCCGAGGCTCGGTGAACAGGTTGGATGGGACTTGGCTTCAGCTTATGTGCTGCGCCAGCTCAGAGTCCTGTCCTGTATTTCAGACGAGGCCCAAGGTCACCCGAAGTTCGGGCGTGACCTTGGCGAAGGGAACGAAGGAAGGTAAGGATTAACAAGATGTATTAGGGTATCTTAGTTGATATCAGAACTGACTGTCATGTACATGGATGAGTAGCTTATATACAGAAGGGTTCGGGGATCGGAGACAGGATGACTGAGGTCAGGGTCGTAAGCTACGCAAAAGAGATCAAACAGATGGGACGGATATGAAACATGTTTGAGATAAACGGGGGTTCGGGCCCGAAGGGCCGGGGGTTTGGTTTGGTGGTGTGGGTTCTGACAGTACCCCCCCTTTAAGGCTGAGCCCTCGAAGCCTCGTACCTGGGGTCCCGGTCATGTGACACGTTCAAGTCAGGTGTGGAATATCAGGGGCACGCGTGGTGGGGAGGTCGTTTCAGAATTAGGCGCTCCCCACCCATGTCAAGCACTCCCACACCCGAGACCATAGCCGAACGACGCGCCCGATTACTGTGGGAGATGGAGGAGGTGGAAGCGCTGGAGAGGGCCAAGGAGGCCTGCGAGAAGGCCACAGAGGAGGCCAAAAAGAAGGCCGAAGAGGACACCTGAGAGAGGGCCGTGGAGGAGGCCAAGAAGAAGGCCAAAGAGGAGGAGCGCATGAGAACTCAGAGGGTGGCAAAGGCCAAGGCCGAAAGACTCGCCTGAGAGGGGTACGTCGGCGGCGCTGAGGCTAAGGAGGAGGCGGGGTGAGTGGTCCAGGGACAGCCAACGGCTGAGGCAAGAGGCAAAGGCCGAAAGGCAGCTGAACTAGAGGCAAGCGGTTTGGAGAGGGTGCGCGTAGCTGGGGTAAGCCTCTTTTTCTCTTTTTTTTTTTCATGGCTGACAACCCAACAGGAGATCTGCATCCCATGCAGTCGTTGTGGCAAATGCTGCATTCTGGGCCAGGCAGGGGCCTCTTGTATCCGCTGCCGCGAACGCAAGGTCGCTTGCAAGTGATCGGGGGCAGCCGAAGAGTCGGGCCCGAGGGCCACCCGAAGGTTCGGGTGGGACAGAGGAAGGGCCTTCAAAGAAGAAGGCCAAGGGGATAGCACCTGCTGCGGGCCTGGCCGAGGTAGCGATACCAAGGGGCGTTCGACTTTCGGAGGCGCTGCTGGAGCATGTTGTCGATGCCCTGGAGGAGGGCAATCGCATATGGGGGAAGTCCTGGAGCATGTGCTCCAGGCCTTGAGGTGGGGAGTAGAGGCACAGGAGGATGTGGCGATGACCCTTTGGTGCATCGAAGGCTCTCTCGGGGAGATCGCCGAGATTGAGTGGCAGGGGCTTGGGGACTCGGAGGACTGGGTCCCTCGGATGAGGGGCGTGGGGTTGGAGGTTTGGGGGGGTTTGGAGGGTGACGTGGATGCCAAGGTTCGGGTGGACAAAGGAAAAGGAAAGGAGAGGGGGGAGGAGACTATGGAGTAGGTGGTTGTAATAGAAAGAAAATAATTTTTTTTTTTTTAGTGTGAGTTTCGGTTCAGGCTCGGGCTCGGGTCTATATAAGTGGAAAGGACTTAAGAAAAAAAATAAAGTTCGGGTTCGGGTATGCAGGTGTTCGGGTGTGTGGGTGTTCAGGTGTACATAGTTATTTTTTGATGATGATTTTTTTTTATTTTTTATTTTTTTTTATACTTTTTTTTAAATAATATATCTAAGTGTCATGTCTAAGGCTTTACCCAATGATTTGAAGAAGTGGGAGACGAACTCTGAACCTCTATCCGAAGTTACATGCGAGGGTACACCATGTTTTGAGAGGACATGTAGGATGAAGAGCTTCGCGAGGTTGGCTGAGGTGACTGTATCGTGCATTGGAATAAATATTGCTTGTTTTGTTAGTTGGTCGACTACTACCAGTATCGCAGTGTAGCTGGCGGATCAGGGCAGCTGTTCAATGAAGTCCATGGATATCAAGTTCCAGGGTTGTTCGGGAATTGGGAGCTGTTTGAGGAAGCTGTAAGGCTTGTGGCATTGGAGTTTAGAGCATAGGCACGTGGTGCAGGACTTGCAGAATTCATTGACTGAGGTTCAGAGTCCGGGCCACGTGTATTTGCGTCTAATTGCAGATAGAGTCTTGTTCTGACCGAAGTGTCCCACGAGTATGTGATCGTGTTTGTACTGTAGTACCCGGAGCCAGAGATCGTCGGCCTCGGGATCTAGATTCAGTTGTCGTGTTTCAAGAGTCCATTTTTGGATCGCGTCCATCTCGGGTCAGAGTCGTCGCTGAGGTGTTTTAAAGCCTTGGGGTCTGAGGACGGGTGAGCTTTAATGTCAGCATGGAGTCTTTCAAAGTCTATGACGAGGCCTGCGCGAAGCGAGGGCAGGATCAGGGACATAGCTCGGAGCAACTCGGTGATCTGTTGAGTCGTGAAGATTGGCCAAAGGTTCTGTGGGTTAATTGTCGCATAGTCGTTACCCCCCTCTTTAAGGTAGACGTCCCATTGTCTAGTGAGGGCATTGGGTTTCGCACCGAGTTTACCTGGCCGAAACTGAATTACGAGGTTGAACTGCAACAAATATTCGGACCATCGGGCCTGTCTTCGGGTGAGCAGTTTTGTGGTTGAAAAGTATTCCAGGTTTTCATGGTCAGTGACTACGTCTATTGGCACCGAGGGGCCTTCTAGGTAGTGTCGCCAACATTTGAAGGCCTCGAAAATTGCTAACAGCTCTTTGTCATGGACGTCGTAGTTGAGTTCGGCACCTGAGAATGTCCGAGAGTGGAAAGCGATTGGGTGGATCTCACCGTCCGGGGTGTAGGTTGACAGGATGGCAGTGAGGGCGTAGTCCAAGGCATCGGTTTCCACAACCAACTGTTGGTCAGTGTTAAGAACTTGATCTTAGCGGAGGCAGAGTGAGGGTTGAGACTCAATATAGAGTCGACTGAGGTTTGGGGTTGGGTTGCCGAGGAGGGCCGAGGCTCGGCGAACGGGTCGAGTGGGACTTGGCTTCAGCTTATGTGCTGTGCCAGCTCAGAGTCCTGTCCCGTATTTCGGACGAGGCATGAGGTCACCTGAAGTTTGGGCGTGACCTTAATGAAGGGGACGAAAGAGCGTAGAGATTAAGCAAGGTGTATTGGGGTATCTTAGTTGATATCAGAACTGATTATCATGTACATGAACGAATAGCTTATATACAGAGGGGTTTGGGGATCGGAGACCGGATGACCGAGGTCAGGGTCGTAAGCTATGCAAAAGGAGATCAAACAGATGGGACGGATATGAAACATGTTTGAGGTGAATGGGGACTCGGGCCCGAGGGGCCGGGGGCTTCGGTTCGGCGGTGGGGGTTCTGACAGTCAGGGTCCCAATGCATGAGGATCAGAGCCAAGGTGAAGGCTTTTTTCAGGGTTTCGAACGCTGTTCTGCATTCGTCCGAGAAGTGCCAGGTAGTACCCTTTTGGGTGAGTCAGGTGAGTGGTACTGTAATCTCTGAATAGTTAAGAATGAAACGTCAGTAGAAATTGGCAAAGCCGAGGAAGGATTGAATGTCTTTAACCTTCCAAGGCTCGGGCCAGTCTCGGATCACTTGAATTTTGTCCTTGGCCATCATGAGGCCTTCAGACGTCAGTATGTATCCAAGGAATTCTACCGTGTCTTTGTGCCATTCGCATTTCTTAGCTTTCACATAGAGACTATTTTTTTGGAGCCGTTGAAGCACTTTGCGTACGTGCTTTTTGTGCTCGGCGAGTGTGTCAGAGTAAATGAGGATGTCATCAAGGTAAACTACCACGCATTTATCCAACAAATCTCCCAGAATGTCATTCATGAAACGTTGGAAAGCTGCGGGTGAGTTAGTAAGCCCGAAGGGCATTAGAGTGTATTAGTTGCTCATAATTATTAGCTTCCGATAAAATTTATTACCTTTCTTATAATATAAGCGCACTAAGAGATAACTATTCCCACGACACCCCGTGACAACCACTACTCGCTTTGTCCTGCCTGTCATGCCGGTGGTCCGCCACAAAAATAAAATAAAATAAACCTGACTACTCATCAGAGTATTAGTTACTCATAATAATTAGAGTTCAATAAAAAAAATTTCTACCTTTCTTAAAATATAAGCACGCTAAGAGATAACTATTCCCACGATACCACGTGACAACAACCACCGTTCGTTTTGTCCTGCCTGTCATGCCTGTGGACTATCACAAAAAACAAATTATCCTGGCTACTCTTATTCCCTTACTCTTGAATTCCCATAATACTCAAATGCCCATCAGCCCCTCTGGTGGTTTGGAATCTCTTGCCGTTGTGACAGCCCTTAAAAAACAGGCTTCACACCCTCAGGTTGGTGGACAACATATCACAAATGAGTATTTAGAAGGAATCAGTGAAGCAGAGTGTATCTGGAGGTTCTGGTAAGCACTTACCTTCAGATGATGGTATTCAGCTGGCTAACTTTAGATAGCTTTTCTTACAAGGAGTTATGTGCTTTGAGCATCATACTGGATCTTCCAGACCCTCTCATCACCAAATCTGGCAACAGGGCATCCTCCCTTGAATCCCTCTCTCTGCTTTGTGCACGACTTCGGAGCCCTGAGGATGTCTGGTCACTCTCTACTAAATACCACCAATCCCAATCCGCAATCTCAGAGATTACCAATGAGATATCATACTTCATCAATGCACGATGGGGACATCTTTTGGATTGGGATTACAAAGGGGTCCTCAGTCCAGACAACCTCAAAACCTATGCAGACTCACTCTATCATTTTGGTGCACCCACACGTACTGTTTTTGGATTCATTGACTGCACCATTCGACAAACCTGTAAGCCCATGGAATTCCAAGAGCTAGCTTATACTGGATATAAGAAACTCCATGGCATGAAGTTCCAGGGCATTGTAACACCAAATGGCTTAATTGCACACCTTGCCGGCCCATTTCGAGCACCACAGAATGATTGTGGTATTCTCAAGGACAGTGGTATCCTCAATAAACTTGAGGAACATGCCATACAGCCAGACTCACAGGAAGATGATCCCCCAGTACACCGTTTTTTTCAGGTATATGGTGACTCTGCATATAGTGTTTCTCCCCACATTGTCAGTCCTTATGGTAATCCTGGAGGTCTCACTGTGGAACAACAGGCCTGGAATGCAGCTATGGGAAGAGTCTGGATCTCAGTTGAGCATGGATTTGGTCTTGTGCTCCAGGACTGGCCATTTTTAAACACATTATGGAAGCACAATATCCTTGGGAACCAGTGCGGCATTTGGTATCAAGTGGGTGTACTTCTGACAAATGCGCATGCATGTCTCATACCCAATCAGACTGCAATGTGTTATTCTTGCCTCCCTCCCTTGCTCCAGGACTATTTCCATAACTAGACATACCATGTTATAGGACATCCTAGTTAGCATGATAGAGAGATAATTGTTTTTTTTTTCAAATTAATTACAAAAAAGTACTTAAGTCAGTCATTAAGAAGCCCCTGGCGCAAGATATCAATGAGCGCATTGGAGGTGCGTTCCTGAGCCTCATTGGCCTTCCGCTGTTCTGCCAATGACTCCTTCTGAAACTCACGCTGCTCTTCTGGAAAATAGATAATCTTCTCAAGGGTCTGTGTGGAGTGGGAGCGACTTGTTTTCCTGAGTCGGGTACATTTTGAATTACTGGCACGGTAGTCAGATAAGCTCGTAGTTGAACCAGAGTCGTTGTTCTCCTTATCACTATCAGAGTTCCTGTCCATATGCCAATGCCCCTGCATCATAGCATTGCAAAGTACCTCCCCTGCAACTTGGGATGCGGTCTGAGCCTGAAAGACAGAGATGAGTGATTATGAATTAAGTGTAAATATAATTTGCTTACCTGTTTCACCTGTTCTTTCTGCTCCCCCCGCGTGTCCTTTGCATCCTGCTTCATTTGCTGGATTGCGTCTAACTTTCCAGAAATTGTGGCGAACATTAATGTGTCGCGCTCTAGCTCCCTTCCAAGTGGGGATCTTGAAGATTTTTTCTTTCCTCCCTGGTAAGCAAGGATTGGTTAGTATTAGCCAGGATCACAGTATAAATTATTGCTCACCTCTACCCAAGAAAGTAACGATGCGACCTTATTCTTCAATGTCTCCGGTTCGCGATTCAGACAATAACCTGCATCTTGCACAGTCTTTGCAACATTCTTCCACCTTTCCCCAATTTTTGAACGTGGGGCCATATATGGATTGACAGAAATGGTCACATGCAGTAGTTGGTCCAAGTTGCGTGCCATGAACTCTTCACGCGTTTTGCATCCTACTGGGGTCAGGATAGCGTGTTCCACATTGGTGGAATTCCCCAGAAGAGGGTTCTGGGGTTCCAAGCCTTCCACAGAAGTGTCCAGAGGCATGGGATACTGGGTAAATGGAGGGATGCCGTAGAAGTGACCTGGGGGAATGGGATCCATCTGACAGGACGTGACTGTGCGCAGCTAAAATTTGCACATGGTCACTTAATAATTTTTAGCATTTATGGAATATACCGAAGCTAATAATTATGAGCAACTAATACACTCTATTACTAGCCACTCGAAGGACCCATAATGGGTCTTGAATGCGATCTTCCATTCATCTCCTTCAGCGATTTGGATGAGGTGGTACGCATGTTGAAGGTCAATCTTGGTATAGTACTGAGACTTCTTCGGTGCGTCCAGCAGGTCCGATACAAGAGGTAGTGGGTATTGGTCTTTCTTAGTTACCTTATTCAACCCTCGGAAGTCTACGCATAGTCTGAGTGAGCCATCTTTCTTACAAATGAAGAGGGTTGGTGCTCCGTGTGAGGACTGAGAGGGCCGAATGAAACTGATGTTCAGGTGTTTCTCGATGAAGGATCGGAGGGTTTCGAGTTCGGACTGAGAGAGCAAGTAGATCAGGGGCTGAGGCGGTTCGGCGCCATCCTCGAGAGTGATCTTGAGGTCATAGGGTCTGTGAGGCACCAGAGTGTCTGCCCTAGACTTGGAGAATACGTCCCCGAAGTCGCGATAGTCTTCAGGTACGCCCTCCATGTCTGTGGGGGTCGGAGATAGGTCGGCCGAGCATGCTGAGGGCTTGGTCGAAGCCAGGTTGAGGCAAAAGGTCTCGGATTTCTCTAATTTACAGGCGTGGGTGAATGTGGCTGCATTGATCAGGGCGATGGGAGGAGCCTCAAGCTTCAGGACAGATTTGGAGGGTGACTTTGGCTCGGCTGTAGCAGCACGAACTTCAGTCATCAGAGGGTCGGCTGGATTATCCAGTCGGGGTGCTCAGAAGGTAATACTTCCCAATACCCAGTCAATCAACGGATTGTAGCGGGTGAGCCAGTTGTGCCCGAGCGCAGCCGAACAGGACGAGTCTAGCAAAGTGATGTAAAAGTCTATGGGAAAGGTGTGGTTAGAGGAGAAGCGAATAGGTAGTTCTACTGCTTCGGTAATTATGGAGTTTGTACTACCATCAAATAATCTAAGAGGGATCGGGTCTATGGTTCGGGTTTGGAGGTTGTGTCTGCATACAAAAGTGGATTCAAGGAAACAGTGTGTGGAGCCAGAATCTACTAATGCTTTAAAAGGAATGTTTAAAATAGTTTCAGAGGACAAATTAACTACAAGAGATGTAGGACTAAAGAGAGTGGAAGCGTTAAGTCTAACCTCTAAATCAGCACGTTTGGGGTCAACGCAACTCTTGGGACATGCGGAGGCCGAAGGGTTGCGGATTAGTTTTTTCCTCGGGGGCCGTGGCTGTGGGTTCGGCTTTGGCCTCTGAGGGCTGGTTGGCTGCCTGCGCCGCTCGGGCCTGTGCTGCAGCTCTCAGACACACACTAGCTTTGTGGTCCATACTGCCGCAGACCAGACACAAGTTCAGGTCGAAGTGACGCTGGCGTTCTTGGGGAGTAAGCTTGCCGTCGGGCCTGAGCTTACCTGAGAGGTCAGGTCCCTTTGACTGAGGTGTAGAGGGCTTCACAGCCTCTTTGCCTTTGGCCGAAGTACCTTGCTATGCCTTCAGGGTCGTGTTTGGGGCCAGGGCAACTGATTTCTCAGTTCGAGGTTTGGACCTTGACAACAACTGGGTCGTCTCGCGAGCAAGCTCGCCTCGACGTTCCCAGTAGTGCTGGTTGATCCTTTGGACCAGATCTCGGAGCTTATCCAGGGTGCAGGGTTTGTCGAAATGAATCATCTCGTCTTTGATTCGCTTCGGGAGGGTGAGGTAGGCCTTCCGGAGCAGCCCTTGGTCATTGTAGTCAATGAGCAAGGCAAGGCGATAGAATTCAACGAAAAACTTGGTGGCCTTGTGACTGTCCTTCATCACGAGGTTCTCAAGGTCTACTTTGGCGTCCGCGACTGCGTCGTATGGGCCGAAGTTGATCATGAGCTCCTCGGTGAAGCTATCATAGTTGTTGAACCACTTGGGTTCAAATGAAGAGTCATCAGTAAGGTACGGTTTGAAGTAATCAAGACCCATGCCTTTGAGGAAGGACAGGGTGTAGTTGACCTTGGCAGACTCTTCCGAGAATGCTTTCGGTCGGGCACGGAAATTCAGTTTGCACTGAAGGAGGAAGCCTCATAGCTTCTTTGGGTCTGAGCCGTCAAATGTATCGGGTTCCCAAATTTTCACTTTCGAGGATTCGGTTTGTTGGGGACCCATGAGGTCCGCAATCTTGGAGAGAGCCTTGGCGAGGGATTCTCCAACATTGGCGTCATTGTCTGACGGTGGGTCAGGGTTGGGATCGGGGTTGGGATTCGGGTCGGGGTTCAGATCATTGTCGGGGGGTTCGCGATATGGTTCGGGGTCGTCGGGGACCTCCTCGATGTGTCCCTCAGGAACTGAATGATTGTGAAGGGGCATGTGTTGGTGTCAAAACAATGGAGTTGGAGTTGGGGAGTTCCTTGCTCTTCGAGCTAGGACGGAGGGTGTTGCTCTACTGATTTGGTTTTGAGGAGCGGATCGAGTGGTTGAGGTCATAAGGACTGTCTGAGCTTCAAGAGTTCTGATATACTGTTAAGAACTGAGTCGGAGCGGAGGCAGAGTTAAAGTTGGGACTCGAGATAGAGTTGACTGAGGTTCAGGGTCGGGGGGCCGAGGGGGGCCGAGGCTTGGCGAACGGGTCGGATGGGACTTGGCTTCAGCTTATGTGCTGTGCCAGCTCAGAGTCCTGTCCCATATTTCGGACGAGGCCCAAGGTCACCCGAAGTTCGGGTGTGACCTGTCAGAATCCAAATAAGAGCAATAGTGTCAGAATCCAAATAATAGCAATAGATGTTATGGATAGATGTTGGATTAATAAAAGTGTTCGTAAACATCCCTAATAGTAATAGAGTGGTTTTGGAAAGCAAATGGAAATCCTACAGTAAAAGCAAAGACTTTCGGAACGTTTGTGAATAACGTGCAGAGTGTCAGAATCCAATTATCAAAGTTGAATGTTATGAACAAATATATTGTTAGCAATAACATTGGAAAAGGTTTCTACATGAAAAGGATGGTGTCCGAAAATGAAAGGTAATCCTACAGAAAAAGCGAAGGGCTTTCGGAACGTTTGCGAAGAAGTGCATAGTTCCGAAGAGATAGATTTCTCCGAAAGGATTCTACCTCGTGGATCGGATGAACCGTATGGTCCACGCCAATCACACCCAGCATGATCACATTCTTCCGAAGTGTAATCAAATTCAAAATAATAGGTTTTATAGGAC
>QMFG01000899.1:0-49447 GCA_003314545.1 Ramaria sp. MG151 | reverse complement strand
AGAGTGGAGCTGCAGAGAGCGAAGCGTTATGACAATAGAATAGTGTTGGTGAAGAAGTACGATGGATTTCCCGGAAAGGTCGATCTTGTAAGAGGCCTTTTAGAGATCTTAGGCTGTTTTTCACAATTCCTTAGTTTCTGAAAAATCTCAATTATCACCGACACATTCGGTGAGTCGTGGTTAGCGACAAGCATGCCTGGTTTTGACTTGTAATTGGCCACAGGAGCCCTTACTTATTGCAGCTCATTGGAGGAAGCAGAGGCACAGCGAGCATCCCTTTCCAGGTGTATCACCTGCCTGGTGATCATCTTGAAAGTTTACCAAGTTGGCTCAAGCGGACACTGTTCTCAAACCCGGTAGAGGCGCTTTACGGAATGTACGATATGGTGTGTCACTGCACACATTCATGAGATTGGATTTAACTGCATGTTGGAGCAGAGAACATCTTTCAATGTATGCCATGTTCTTGGGTTCTCATTCAACTATTTAATGACCAACAATTAGGCCTTGAGAGAATTCCAGCAATTAGGAACAGGTGGTTTTCCTTCCCACCCTTGGGCTCTGGTAGTGGATCACTATTGTTTAATCTACCATAGCTGATGTACCAAGGCTCAAGGTCTTTATGTTAATGTTCAGCCCGGCTGTGATCAACAGTGGAAGCTAATATATGCGGGGGAGCTATCATGTGAGGCGGGCTCTACGGTAAGTTGCGAAGATTGTCGAGTTGATCGCAGTTGTGATGGACACGGTAGTCCAATGTTTATATTGGTATGTGGGGATCCCTTCCAAAGTTAGTGCATGTCATCATAAGCATTAATGTGTTAGTGCTGACTATTCACGACAGGGGCATATCCTACGGTCACGATCCAGCTACATCTATGGCATATAGTTTGTGTGACTCGTTACAGCAACTGCCAAGCTCTGACGACCTCTTGGATATTCTCCGATGTCGCTATGATGATCTCAGCCTTCCGATTCTTGGCGCTGCATTCTTCCAGCGAGGCTGGCTAGCACCGAGTACGTACGATGTCCGTTTCACCGGCCCGATGGGGTTGGGAGACATTGGTTATGTAACAGAAGCTGGTGATTTTGTGGTTGTTGACAACATTCACCACTCGTTGCAAGCTCAATCTGGGGCACTCTCATGGAGAGTACATCCAGGGTTTAGTAGCGGCTCCGAGTACCTAAATTTCATTCCTGCAGAAGATATAGTGAGCGATGGTGGTCAACCGTGCCAAAGACGACGGCAAGTTTAATCTCTCGTTTATGGCCTAGTTACTTACATCCTCTATCCTAGAATTATCCCTCTCGCTATCCCCGCACAGGTGTGGTCATGGTTCAACTTAACATATGGTAATCTTGATGAGATGCATGCATGGAATGTGTTGCATCACCTCGCTCCCTCGACCATCGCTCAGCATGGGCTCTCAATTGCCGCACACGAGTTAAAACTTGGTCAGTGTTGCCTCACCGTAACTAAATCTAGGACTACTCTTTGACAGCTAGTACAAAAACAGTAATTGGGACTCGACACGGATGGAACACTGATCTGACAGCTGTGGACGGTCCTTCAGATCCAGGAGATGTGTGCACCTTTCAGTGGAACTCAGATACCGATATGGAGGCGGCGGAACCCACCATGTATCTCTTTTCACACAGAGAGGCTGCATATATTCGTAACTCTGGAGCTCCTGAGCTTATGGCGGAACATCGCCCATCTTTTAATTCTAAACCGCAGTGGTTGGATGACGCTACATGGCATAACCTTGAAGGGCAGTCCACTGACGAAGTGGAAGGAGAGACTTCCACTGAAGTGAAAGACGGTCTTCGTCTCTATTCATACAAACGGTGACTATTTCTTGTCTTTCAAGCGTGACACGCTGTTCTCACATTCAAACAGTGTTCCCATGATACGGTGCCTGCAGCTTCCCATCGGTGTTGCCTCTCCCTTTCTCACTGAGGTTGAGGACTAACTTTGAGGTGTGATGTGCTGTGTGAACATGCCATGTTCCTGGCCTCATGCTTTGTGTTGTAGTTGAATATTATACTCCAACCCAATTTGATATGCAGTGACACTGGTGTCAAGAGTTAATTTTCTAGCTACCTTAAAGCTTCCTACTGCCTTTGTAGTCTATTTTTATTTCCTGGGACCCATTTCCTGCATATACTTCCATGTGCAAGACCAGTTACTGCCTCTGCAGGTAGCCATCTGTATCAGAAGTTACAACCACAGCACCCAATATCTTGCATAGAGTGACCCCAGACCCTGCCCCACCACACTTTCTCATATATTACAACAAGCTCCTACTGGGTCTGACAGAGCCTCCAGATCCATCCTTATGAATATCTATGCATGTTTGTATCCATATTGTGTAAGTTTCTGATATCATTTTGTATAAGTCTTAGAGAGATGAGCCTTTGGAAATGCAAGAAAAAAAACTAAGACAAGTGCGGGTGCTGGCCACAACAAGAACCAAGATGAGACAAGATCTGAAACAATGCTAACCAGAGAATAGGGACCAAGTTAACCCTATATCAACAAGACATTCAAACTATTTGGGCTCTCTATAGAGCGGCTGGGCTGAAACCAACTAATATTTCAAATCTAAAACTAAACTACTTATACTAATTCATTTAGTTTAGGGCAAGCAGTTTTCAGTGGCTATTGTGTTTCTAACTAAAACTAAAATAACACATTTGGGACTTTCACAGGACTATAACATGTTTTATGTAACCTTTACCATGATTATTGTCAGGAGACAACCTGCTTTCGTTGAATTTTTCACCTCTAAGACCTCCAGGTGTTCGAGACACAAGTCCAAAGCACGAGAACCTCAGTCCAAAGTCTCAGGTCCTTGACCCGAATACAAGCCCAAACTCTCAGACCACCCGAGACCTCAGCCAGCCTCAGGGTATGGCCCGCACATCTGACCCGAACACCTGGCCTGACATCTGGCCTTTGTCAGGGACAAAACACCTTATGGGGATAGAAGGCAGGCAGGGTTGACAGTGCATAGAAATGCCCCTGGTTGGGCGTTAGGTAGTCATATATAGTTTTTTCACTAGTAGTGGGGATCCCTAGACTTTTCTCTTTGGATTTCCCCTCTACTAGGTGAGAGCCCCTTTTATTGTATTTCCATGCATATACATAACTTTGGATTTCCCCTCTACTAGGCATTGTGAGTGCTAGGAGGGTTGCCCTTACAATTATGGTGTGTTTTGTCCTCATTCTGAATGCAATGGCAGTGCCTTAGCAGTCTTGCCCATGAAGCTTTTGACAGGGCTGCAGAATGGATGCAATTAAGTCTGGAATAGCACAGTCCAGTCCAGTCCTAATAGACTGCTGCCAGCATCAAGATCATCAGCATCTTTTGCTCCATCAACAAACCAACCTTGGTGGGTACAAATACCATTGAACTGCAAACATAATAGCTGCTTAGTCAAAGCAGTTTGGCTTGGATGGCATTATTGTCATGGATGGTGATACCAATCAAGGAAGGACATAATAATTACATACAATATTCTGTTAAGTTTACAGGTTTCATTTCAAACCTAAATTTAGGTCTCGGCCACATGAGTGACAGTCTTGTGTGGCTGTGTTTAAATTTTTCTTGTTCTAATTTCATTAGAGGTACCAGTGGCACCATTGTTTTGAATTCTTATAAGTGGGAGTTTAATGAGTTGACTCACTTCAGATCTTTGTGAAAAGCCTGAAACAAGTATCTTTTCTTAAACACTTACACATTTAAACTTACTTTGATCTTTTAATAGTCTTTTGTGCTTGGGTAGTTATGGTGCAATAGGAGATCTTCGCGATGAAGTATGAAGTCTGAATTTTTTGTGCTTAGTCTTTATATATTCAATCTCTCTAAGCCTACCCAGACAATCTTGACACCAGCGTCGCTGCATATTAAATTGTGCTGGAGCATAATATTCAACTACAACACAAAACATGAAGCCAGGAACATGGCATCACATCAGACCTCAAAGTTAGTCCTCAACCTCAGTGACAAAGGGAGAGGAAACACCAATGGGAAGCTGCAGGCACCATATCATGGGAACACTGCTTGAGTGTGAGCACAGCATGTCACTCTTGAAAGAAAAGAAATAATTACCGTTTGTATGAATAGAGACGAAGACCGTCTTTCACTTCAGTGGAAGTCTCTCCTTCCACTTCGTCAGTGGACTGCCCTTCAGGGTTATGCCACGTAGCGTCATCCAACCACTGCGGTTTATAGTCAAAAGATGGGCGATGTTCCGCCATAAGCTCAGGAGCTCCAGAGTTACGAATATATGCAGCTTCTCTGTGTGAAAAGAGATACATGGTGGGTTCCGCCGCCTCCATATCGGTATCTGAGTTCCCCTGAAAGGTGCACACATCTCCTGGATCTGAAGGACCGTCCACAGCTGTCAGATCAGTGTTCCATCCGTGTCGAGTCCCAATTACTGTTTTTGTGCTAGCTGTCAAAGAGTAGTCCCAGAGTTAGTCACGGTAAGGCAACACTGACCAAGTTTCAGCTCGTGTGGGGCAATTGAGAGCCCATGCTGAGCGATGATCGAGGGAGCGAGGTGATGCAACGCACTCCATGCGTGCATCTCATCAAGATTGTCATACCTCAAATAAAACCATGACCACACTTGTGCAGGGATAGTGAGGGGCATAAGTCTGGGTTAGAGGGATGTGATTAACCCGGCTTTGAACAAATGGAGAAATGAACTTGCTGTCGTCTTTGGCAACGTTGGCCACCATCGCTCACTATATCTTCTGCAGGAATGTAATCGAGGGACTTGTAGCCACTGCGAAGCCACGGAAGCACACTCCACGAGAGTGCCCCAGATTCTGCTCGCAACGAGTGGTGAATGTTGTCAACAACCACAAGGTCACCAGCTTCCGTTATGTAACCAATGTCTCCCAATCCCATCGGGCCGGTGGGACTGACATAGAACGCACTCGGTCCTAACCAGCCTCGCTCGAAGAATGCAGCCCCAAGCATCGGAAGGTCGAGATCGCCATAGCCACATTGGAGAATATCCAAGAGGTTGTCAGAGCTCGGCAGTTGCGCTAACGAGTTGCACAAACTAAATGCTATCGACATCGCTGGTTCCCGGCTACAGGATATGCCCCTGTCGTGACTAGTCAGCGCTAACACAATAATGCTCATGATGGCTTATACTAACTGCGGAAGGGATATCAACATACCCTCATAAACATCGGTCTACCATATCCCATTACCACAGCTGAGATCAACATATCATGCCACGCAACTTACCTCGCTGCCCCCTTTGCATGATAGCTCACCCGCATATACCAGCTTCCACTGGTGTTGATCGCGGCCGGGTTGAACACTAACATAAAGTCCTTGGACCTTGGGCACATCAGCTAGGGTAGATTAAACAACAGTGATCCACTACCAGAGCCCAAAGATGGGAAGGAAAGCAGCCTGTTCCTAGCTGCTGGAATTCAGTCAAGGCCTAATTGTTGGTCATTAAATAGCTGAATGAGAACCCAAGAACATGGCATACGCTCAGAGATGTTCGCTGCTCCAACATGGTTAGATACAACCTCGTGTTGGTGTGCAGCGACGAACCATATCATACATGCCGTAAATTGCCTCAACGGGATTTGAAGACAGCATCCACCAGAGCCAACTTACTAAATTCTCAAGACGATCACCAGGCATATGATACACCTGAAATGGGATAGTGGCTGCAGCTCTGCTCCCTCCAATAAGCTGCAACAAGTAAGGGCTCCTGGGAACGCTCAAAAGTCAACTGCTGGCATTCTCTCAACCAAGCAAGGCATACCGAGTGTGTCGGTGATAATTGAGATTTTGCAGAAACTAAGGAATTGTGAAAAGCAGCCTAAGATCTTAAAAACAGGCCTTACAAGATCTGTCTTCCCGGGAGATGGAATACCATAGTAATTCTTCACCAACACTGTTCTATTATCATAACGCTTCGCTTTCTGCAGCTCAACTCTAACTGAACCGGCAGTGGAGTGTTGTTGAGAACGTAGAGAGACTCGATATTGGCCGATTGTCAGCAAAATGACAATGTCATCGCATGTGTAAGTGCGTATCTAGATTTGAATATGTGTCATGAGAGACATCCTTGAATAATTGTACAGACACTTGCATCAGGATCGTCCCACTCGGAAAACATTGTCGGGGTCCTGTGACGAATGAGACCCTCGAGGCGCAGGACCCCATTGTATGTTGCTTGTCCGACGATTTCCTGTGAACTCACCGCTCTTGTGATGTTTTGGAGCTGCGAAGCCATGTCCATTCAACAGGAAGTGGAATAGGAAGCATAACGATTGGGCTCACTGCCATTGAAGTATCCACACCTAGCAGAAGCTAAATTCTCGGAATGAGCAGAACCTTATGTTTACGCCGCTTATCAGCTTACCAAAATGGACCTCTGGGTGTCTGACAATCGCTTCTCCAACATCGTGATATCGAAATCACGATCTCCAGCGTTGAAAAAGGCTTTCACAGCTGATGAACATGCCGTCCTTTTCACAACCTTGAGAACATCTTCTAATATCCTGTCATTACAACAGGATGCATAAGTTCCTACGGTGAAAGGACTTAAGCTAGAACATACGCTTCAAACTCGTCAAGTTTCGTCTTGAGTGCAGTTGGCGCGGCGTCCCACTTCCCATCCATATTTTCCGCAATGGTGACCAGACAGCCTGCGATGAAGTGACCCAAGTATTGCAACCTTGCCGTGTTCCTTTTGGAGATCTGCAAAATGCAAACAAAGTTAGCAGAGGACATGAACGCGCCAAGGTAACATACCTGAACAGCTTGTATAATGAGCATCGCCAGTTTGAAAGCGGCACTGAGCCCCGGAACGAGGACAACTGTTCCTGATAAGCCGAGGAGATCGGTTGATATGTCCATTTCGTGTAGTTTACCGTGGCGGAAAGGGTTGTAGGGTCAATTCTGTGGTGGTCACAGCTGGAGGAATATAAGAGCTCAAGGGAGGCTGTGCTATGAGTAGCGCTAGAAAAACACAGCTTCGGTTCACTTTGCCCCTATCTGTCTGATCTAGGTTAGAGTTCGTGAACAAAGTGTAATGATCTTATGTGTCAAAATTAGAGACAGACAATCACAAATAATGCAATGTCCATTTCGTGTAGTGTACCGTGGGCGGAAAGGGTTGAAAGGTTGACTCTGTGGCGGTCACATCTGGAAGGATATAAGCCGGTGACAATGTCCATGTGCACCATGGACACGGGAAGGAGATGAAGGCGGGTCTTTTTTGTTTCCCAGTCTAGCCTTTTCAACATCCGTCACCCATGGACGCCCACTATCACTCTATTAATCAATGCTGGCACCACTGCCTTGCTGCACAACGTTCTTTCATTTGCAAAATTATCTCGTTTTCCATCTCATTGCCCTTCGAACTTACCCTTTTCACAACGTTCAACAGTCTTTAGGTCATAAGCGGGATTTTGCCTTGTTCCCTGGTGCTTTTGAATTTGTCGTATTTTCGATTATATTTTAATATTTATTTGACAAAAAGCTATTAAGCCATTGAATCTCAGTCGATACTGGTAAGACCTGGTTCGAGGTGCGCCAGTCTCACGCGGATGGTTCGTATCGATTGTCTTCCCTTCTAAGCATCGATTACGACTGCTGGGATGCTTGGACGTCCTGTAAGCTCTTTTTCTCTCCCCACGACTGTGGGTTGGGTGATCCCTGCCTGTGATCCCTGCCTTTCCTAAATAAACGAATCTGCGCTAGCATCCACACCTTGCTGCTTGGGGTTTCATTCACGTTAAGAATCTCCTTGTATTAATTTGGGTAGAATTGTGTTCCCTCGTAAGTCATAACATCGCAGCTAGGCCACTATGCAATCAAACCGCGGCAGACTTTTTTACTTGCAGCCTTATTTGGCTTCTCGAATAGTTCCAACTCTGATTTTACATCTGTATTTCTCCTCGGAACCACATGGAGCTGATGGAATCCTCTGCATGTTTTTTTTTTACAACAATGTCTCAAAGGAAGAGGCCTATGTAGACCAAGCTGCCATCGATAAACTGCTCGGCTCTGATTATGGAGACCAACGATCCGAATCACTTGGGGAAACCCTAGCGACCCAGGAAACCACGTCGAGCTGGGACTTACTCAGCAAGAAGTAGGGATTTCCCGTCGTGTTCAGCAGGATCACTACGACCCATCCCCTGCTCTTAGTACGACAAGTGCGTGCATTGCATGCTTATCGACACAGCATGATTCCATAAGAATCGAAAGCGCAAATTCCCTAAATTCTTGTCTGCTGAAAAATGGATAAAACATATAAAAAAAAGAAAAAAGGATTGGGACACATTTGAAAGCAGTAGACGGTAGTGCATGAAGGACCCACGGAGAGCTGCTCGCTACCCTTTTTGGCCACTCGAAATGGTTTCCATCTTACATCTGTATTTCTCCTCGGAACATGGAGGTGATGGAATCCGCTGTGAATGTTTTTTTCTGCAACGATGCTCCAAGCGAAACAGTCAAATCACCAAGCTACGTCGATAAGCTGCTCGGCTCTGATTACGGGCGCCGACGGCCCGAATCACTCGGGGAAACCTACTCCCCTCCCGTAAATAACAACCTGAATACCAGCGCCAACACCGACCAGGCCGTTACGGTCGCTTTGGTCGCTTTTTGGCGCCGGGCTTCAGTTTCCCGCCCTAGTCCGCCATTTCCTCCGGCGCTAATGCCATCCCCAGCGGGTGCCTCAACCTCGGCTTCCCCCGCCCTTGCCCGCCCCCCACTATCCCCGTTCCTCCCCTCCCTCTCAGCGGCGAACCCCGGCATTACTGCCTACGCTGCCTTGAATGCCTTGTCAGTCTCTGGAGCCGACAATACTACTGCATTGGACAATAGCTCGAGCTCGATCGCCGGCGGTCTCGGTCTCAGCTTCATCTCCACATCACTTGTGAGTGCGGCTGCAGTCGTGACTCGTGCATCTCTTGTTGCCTTTCCCTCGCCCAGTGCCACATTTCCATGTGCATGATTACCAGCTTCTTAGTCCTCTTTGGTAGTTTAACCATGGAAATCACGACGCATGGATGTATTCCGGCTATCTTGACGACTATCCGGGAAATGGTGAACGACATGATCCGGAATTTGCATCGGCTTTATGAAAAAGTGTCACATTTCACCGACAAATCTCAATCCCCTCACATGGACTTTGCGACAAGCTTCATCACAACACCTGAGGGAAGGGCGTGAACGTGGGGTCATCTGCGAGAATGCTTCAGAGTGGTGACATCAACTACTGGGAATGCTTGGAAACTGCATAATCTAATCAAGATTGTTGTCGGAACCCGATGATCCATAGATAGCGCCGAAATTGTCTGTGGATATCTTCTCCCATCGTAGCATAGGATTACATAGAAGCGTCGGAAGCGTCGTTGTCTCTTCCCTATAAGACTTGCGAAGCCTTTTGAAATGCTTTCGGGGAGGTTTGGCAAGGACGCAATGCTCGAGCTATACAAAGAAGAAGGAAGGGAAGACATTTTATCACATTCAGGTCATAAGCGGAATTTCGCCTTGTTCCCTGGTGCTTTTTCGTATTTTTGGTTATATTTTAATATTTAATTGAGAAAGCCATCAAGCCATTGAATCCCAGTCGATATTGGTAAGACCTGGCTCGAAGTGCACCTGTCTCACGCGGATGTCATCAAAGTTCGTCTCGATTTCTTCCCTCCTAAGCATCGATTACGACTGCTGGATGCTTGGACGTCCTGTAAGCTCTTATTCTCTCTCCGTGACTGTGGGTCGGGTGATCCCTGCCTGTGCTCCCTGCCTTCCCTAAATAAACGAATCTGCGCTGACGCCCACACCTTGCTGCAAAGGTTGTCTTATTTTCCGAAGCTATCTCACAATTGAATCTCACAGCATTTCTAGCTTTCCCTTTAAAGACTCCTAACAGCCTTCAGATGACGATGGGACCTTCCCAATGCTTCCCTAGCAACCTCAAGGATGTGGCTTTTTTAAAAAACTTTTATCTCTCTCGTATTTCTAGAACGACGAGCCTATGCGATGCGAGTTCACTCGATTTAGCTTTTATGTTCACCATACCAAAGCATCAAAGCTTGTCGACCAATTCCAATTGAGATCTGACAGATAGGGTGAAACTGATAAGGTATTACATGGACCTAAGTTGGACACGGCATGCTGTGTTGAAGTTGGAGAATTCCCTTCATTGTACATCCACTGACTGCGCTGACTGTGCAGCCACACATCCACCAACTGCGCGGCCACACATCCACCGACTGCGCGGCCACAATCCATATAGTATATATTACCTTGACATTTCATTCTCATTCCCTCAGTCCGTTACTTACAACGACTGAGGTGAGACCACATTATTATTTCTTACTACATACTCATGTATATATTTTAGATCGCTGTCTAGGTATTTATACTATCAGTCCGTTACTTACAACGACTGAGATCGCTGTCTAGACTCCAATATGCTGTGCATCATCTACAATTTCCTTAAATTCTTATATTAACTCAGCCTGTAACCGTCATGGCATCCAGTGTCTTCCCAGCGCTACTCACAGCACTGCCTGCCTCGAGTTCTTATCCTCCAGTTGTGGCTGCCACGGAGTCAACCTTTCAATCCTTTCCGCCAAGGTACACTACACGAAATGGACATCGCATTATTTGTGAAGATCATTACAATTTGGGCGAAATTGAACGGCACAGCGTTGCATAGGCTTCCGAAGCTGGGCACGTTGCTTTCCAGCGCTACTCACAGCACAGCCTCCCTTGTGCTCTTATCTTCCTCCAGCCTCCGACCGCCACAGAATCGACCTTCAACCCTTTCCTCCACGATACACTACACGAAATGGACATCTCAACCGATCTACTCCGCTTATCAGGAACAGTTGCTCTAGTTCCAGGGCTCAGTGCCGCTTTCAAGCTGGCGATGCTCATTATACAAACTGTTCAAGTACGCTACCTCGGCGCGTTCGTGTCCTCTCCTAACCTTATTATTCTCAGATCTCCAAGAGGAACACGGCAAGGTTGCAATACTTGGGCCACTTCATCGCAGACTGTCTAGTCACCATTGCGGATAATATGGATGGAAAATGGGACACTGCTCCCACTGCACTCAAGACGAAGCTCGATGAGTTTGAAGCGTATGTTCCTGCCTTCGAGTCATTTCGTGTTGGAGATTTATGCGTCCCGCGGGAATGGTAGGATATTAGAAGATGTTCTCAAGGTTGTGAAAAGGACGGCATCTTCGTCGACTGTGAAAGCCTTTTTCAACGCAGGAGATCGTGGTTTCGATATCACGATGCTGGAGAAGCGATTATCAGACACGCAGAGGTCGATCCTGGTGAGAAGATAACAGACATGAATACAAGTTGGCACTCACTCCGAGAACATAGCTTCTGTTGGGCGTGGATGCTTCTATGGCAGTAAGCCTAGTTGTTATGCATTCTATTTCACCTCCAATTCAATGGACATGGCTTCGCAGCTCCACAATATCATAAGAGCGGTGAGTTCACAAGAGATCGTCGGACAAGCAACATACAATGGGGTCATGCGCCTCGAGGATCTCATTCGCCACAGGTGCCCGACAATGTTCGCAGAGTGGGACGATCCTGATGCAAGTGTCTGTGCAATTATTTAAGGATGTCTCCCGCTGATCCACAATCAAATTTAGATACGCACTTACACATGCGATGACATTGTCGTTTTACAGACAATCGGTGAATATCGAGTCTCTCTACGTTCTCAAGGACACTCGAGTCCCAGTGTGGTTAGAGTTGAACTGCAGAAAGCGAAGCGTTATGATAATAGAACAGTGTTGGTGAAAAACTACTACGGTATGCCATCTTCCGAGAAGACAGATCTTGTAAGACCCTTTTTTTGATGTCTTAGGCTGCTTTTCACAATTCCTTAGTTTCTACAAAATCTCAATTATCACCGACACATTCGGTAAGCCTTGCTTTGTCGAGAGAATGCCAGGAGTTGACTTTCGAGTGTTGACAGGAACCCATACTTATTGCAGCTTGTTGGAGGGAGCAGAGCCGCAGCCAGCATCCCGTTCCAAGTGTATCACCTTCCTGGTGATTGTCTTGAAAGTTTAGAAAGTTGGCTCAAGCGGACACTGTCTTCAAACCCTGTATATGCTATTTATAGCATGTATGATATGGTTTGTCACTGCACTCAAACATGAAGTTGCATGTAACTGACATACATTGGATCAGCGAACATCTCTCAATGTATGCCATGTTTTCGGGTTCTCAATTTGCTTAATGACCAGTAATTAGGCCTTGACAGAATTCCAGCAGTTAGGAACAGGCTGCTTTCCATCCAGTTTTTTGGCTCTGGTAGTGAATTGTCATTGTTTTAACTACCCCTGGCTGATGTCCCCAAGGCCCAAGGTCTCTATGTTAGTGCTCGACCTGGAAATCATCAACATCAGTTGAAGCTCATATATGCAGGGGAGTTATCATGTGGGGAGGAGAGTGAGGTAAGTTGCACAGAGTGTTGAGTTGACCCAGTCATGGTAATGGGACATGGTAGCCCAATGTTTATGATGGTATGTGGGCATCCCTTCCAGAGTAAGTATAACCCATCATGAACATCACTGTGTTGGTGCTGACTGTTCATGACAGGGGCATATCCTACCGCCGGGAGCCAGCGATGTCGATAGCATATAGTCTGTGTGACTCGTTAGAGCGACAGCGAAGCTCTGACGACCTCTTGGATACTCTCCAATGTCGTTATGATGATCTCAGCCTTCCTATGCTTGGGAATGTATTCTTTGAGCGAGGCTGGCTAGCTCCGGCTTGGTTTGAGGTCCGTCCCACCAGCATGATGGCATTGGGAGACATTGGTTATGTAACAGAAGCTGGTGACTTTGTGGCTGTTGACAACATTCACCACTCGTTGCAAGCAGATTCTGGGGCACTCTCGTGGAGCGTGGATCCGAGGTTTCGCAGTGGCTACAAATATCTTGATTACATTCCTGTAGAGGATATAGTGTGCGATGGTGGGCAACCTTACCAAAGACGACGGCAAGTTCATTTCCCTTTAACAATTGGTTAACTACAACCACTATCCCAGACTTTTCCCTCTCACTATTACCGCACAAGTGTGGTCATGGTTTTTTTTACATTATGATAATATTGATGAGATGCATGCATGGAATGCGTTGCATCACCTCGCTCCCTCGATCATCGCTCAGCATGGCCTCTCAACTGCCCCGCACGAGTTGAAACTTGGTCAGCGTCGCCTTACTGTAACTCTGGAACTGAGCTTTGACAGGTAGCACAACACAGTTATTGCAGTTCAGCACAGATGGAACACCGATATGACAGTTTTGGGTGGTCCTCCTGCTCCGGGAGATGTGTGCACCTTTCAGTGGGACTCGGATACGGATGTGGAGGTGATGAAACCCACCATGTATCTATTTTCACGCGGAGAGGGTGCATATATTCGCAACTCTCGAGCTCCTGAGCTTACGGCGGAACATCGCCCATCTTTCGACCCTAATCCTCAGTGGTTGGACGACACTACCTGGCACAACCCAGAAGGGCCTTCCATTGACGAAAAGGAAGGCACTTCCAGTGAGGTGAAAGATGGTCTTAATCTCCATTCATACAAATTGTAATTGTTTCTTGTCTTTCAAGTGTGACAATGCTCACGTTTAAACAGCTATCCCGCGATATGGTGCCTGCAGCTTCCCATTGGTGTTGCCTCTCCCATTCTCACTGAAGTTGAGGAGTAACTTTGAGGTGCGATTTCTTAAGAAATCTGAAATTTATTTATTTATATATTCTATAATATAAGTGCCACTATGGGATGTGACAGATATCTATGACTGATGATCTTGAGAACTTGTAATCAATAGATTGTGATAGTGTTGGCTGATAGACCCAGAAGTTTCACCTGATTGTTGGATTGAGAGTAGTCCATTGGTAGTCAATTGAGTGGAGGATCAGAAAGATATAGAACATCTAAACAGAGTAGGAATATCAAACAATCAGAAGAATCTCAATAAGTCCAGAGGAAATAGTAGATGAGAGGTAGTTCAAGACTAATTAATGGAACATTCAGAATAAAAGATGTTGTGAGTGGATTTTATAATCGTTCCTTTTCCCCTACTACATTTGCAGTACTTATACAAGGTGTAAGCATTAGCTAGTGAACAGGTCAAGAACTATATGAAAACTAATTTACAGGAGGGAGAGTGGCTATGTAGGCACAAGAGTGGAGTGAGTCAATGTATTTAAGGTCAGAACTAAGTAGGTTAGAAATTATGATAAGAATTGGAGAGAGATATAAAGATGAGTAGAGTGGATGGAGGAAGGAACAGACTAATAACAAACATGGAGGGTAAGAGAAAATATAAGTGGAACCTGACTTCCAGACCTGTATCTCCTATATATACAACCCTGTCCTCCTTTTTGCCTCTCCGGATCTGTTTCACAAGTCTAATGGGCAATGATGGCCATCTGAAACCCCACTTGATGGATCACTATGGATGGGTCATAAGGAACCAAGTTTATTATGGTGTACTTGGAAGAAACTACAATGGTACTTGAATGTTGCACCTGTTGTTGTATATTCAAATCAATGCTTACATAAGCACAGGGCCATATCAAAGAAAGAAACAAAAAACAGAGATAAAATTCGTCACAAGCATTCAGATATCACATGACTTATGGAATAGGGTTCAACACCCTAAAAGATCATTTCCCTACTTTCATGAACCAAAATACAACCCACAAGCATCTGCACCTGTCAGCAACCACATATATCCACCCACACACATTCACTCACAAATGTTGATCCATGCAAGCTCACAACTATTGAAATGGACACAAAGATAAGCATAGATCTAATCAAGCATTTCCAGAGTACATGACAGGAACTGAAGCACAGCTGAGGATCAGTACCTTCATCTACTTTGGGACAACTGCAGATGTTCATCCCTGCCATCTGAGCATTTTCTTCTTATCTCTCTTCTTTCTCATATCAAAACTTGTCAACCACATGCTTTATAGTTCTGAATACTCTAGGTACAGGTTTCAAGATGACTCACAATAGATTAGAAATATATACCCTTGTTTCAGCTAGATCACTCCCATTTTCACAGAATATTCCAAAATTGTTCCACAACCTTAGGTATACTCTCATGGGCACATCACAAGGTACATAGAAGAGAAACAGAGATACAGACACAAGGACACCACATAACAGGGTTCAACACCCTAGAAGTCAATCCCCCATTCATCGTGAACCCCACAGACAAACCCTCAAACTGCTGCATCTAAATATCAATGTATATACTCACTGACCAACATTCACACATGAAGTGACACTCACACATGTACAAGTCAATCAATGGATATAAACAAAATAAATAACCATAGATGAAATGTTTACAAACTGCATACACAGGCACTGAACATCAGGGCCTACATCTGTATTGAGCCACCCACAGACATCATACTCTGCTGCTAGGATTCATTTTCACTTTATCTCTCTTCCACTCATATTAAAAACATGTTGACCACTACGTTTGTAGTTCCCAATTGTTTAGAAACATGTTTCAGGATAGTTAACTCAAAGTATATGAGAAATAGTTACCCTGTTTTAGATACATCATCCCCCCACTTCCAAAAGAATATTTCACAGTCATCCCATTACCCCAATTCATTTTTGCTTCCATTAGATACTTACTATAGTAAGGTAGAGGTCACCAGGAACAGGCACCCCTTACATAAGCATGAAGCTCATTTTCTTCAAAATTACTACTAGATATTAGTAATAAGAAATAAAAAGGAAATTTTTATTTATTTTATTTGAATTTATTTGAAGTATTTTTGATGTTTTCCTTCAACTTTGCTTGAGGCAGCTTTTAAGTGCCTAGGAGATAATCTAAGCGGTGTGTGAATTCTAGCGTGGGGGATGTGCTGATGCGGAATCAAATGTCAGCACTTAAAGTTTGCGTACAGTGACACGAGTTGTAGATAGAGAGATAACTTCAACTTAGCGGTTTTGAGAGAAGTACTGAGTCGAATAGATTGCTTGAAATGATAACGAACAGCCAGTGACGATTCGTTAACAAAGCAAGCAATGGAGAGATATCAAGCAAACAGATAGAGATTGTTCTGAGGATGTGGAGGTTATACTGCCTTAGATTCTGGAGAAATTTACAAGCGTACTTATAGTGAGAGCTAGCTAATAATAATCCTTTGTGTTTCCAAGAAGAATATTGGGGTGATGGAGCGGTTCTGGGGTTGCAGTCTACATGAGGGACAAAATGCACAAAGTAGTACTAAAGACATGTTTAAAACTTCTGAAATGGATCGTGGTGTGGTAGGAAATGTGGATCATGTGTTTCACTACTATACTGAGCCAAAAGAACAAGAAAAAACATTGAGAAAAATCCTGAAACTCCATTTCGAAGCTCCGGGCACTTGTTTAAATGAAATCGAAGCAATCGGCTTCGTTCGTGGATCGGCGACGATAGGGGTGGTCAGGGATAGAAGTTGGAGTGTCGTGACAGTGGATAGAAGTGTTTCAAAGCCACACTGGGGCTCGATCGGTGGCTATTGGAGCCTGTTCGTGTCCGAAGCGCATATATGCGCACGTTTGTCCCTGCATAGTCCAGGGATCGTTGGCCGAGTAGTCCTAAAGATGTAAACAGATCATATTCTAAGGCCCAAGGCCTTGAACTCTCATTAGTAGTTGTTTTTATAGTGTTTTGTTGTTTTATTCTGTGCGGTGCTACTGATGCATCAGTAGATTATGTAATGCAATGTTCACGCGGTAAATAGATAGTAAAATAACAATTAGGAGAGGGATAAAATATAAATTTAGCTCCTAGAATATGTTTAGTATATTACTTGCTAAGACTTGTTGTAGAGACTTTAGAAAAAAAAACACAAAACTGAGGGACTAGAAGCAAATTTAAAATCAAAATATCAATATATATATATTGTAATTCCTGCATGAATCATCACTTTTCATTTTTAACAAAGAAAATTTTGCAGGTCACATGGTCATTAGCCAAAATCACATGACATCAGCTCCTCGGCTAACAATCATGTAAACGGTCTTTGGTACAGACAGAATAGGTAGACTGTGAAGGATGGGGGTGGTAGCAGTGGAGACATGGAAGCTCAGTCCTAAGGAAGCTAGTTTTATATAACTATAATGCAGAATTATATTTTTGTTGTAGTATATTAAATTTTTTTTTTTTGTTTTCAAAACTAATTTCTGGGCAAATTTTAGCACTTTTCATTTTTTGTAAAGGAATTTTGCGTTCACGTGATGTAGATGCCCATATTACATAAGGGGTACCTGTTCCTGGTGACTTCTACCTTAGCTAGAATACTTAAATATGCTTGTAGTTCTGAAGAATAAATCACAACAGTAAACCTCCAAAAGCTTCTGTTTTCTCATAGATACTTAAATATCTCAACTACCAGAGCTAATTTAGAGAATCAGATGCAACAGCTTGCTACATTCTTTGTTTCAAGAATAGGTAGGGTCTTAGGGCATATGTGATATTATTTTGATGATTTTATGAATTAAAAATAAATTTCCTATTAGATATACAATCCAAACAGTTTTGTTGCTTGCTGTAGGGGGGAACTGTTTCCACGGTGAGAACCCAGGTCGGGTTTAGGTATTCTGGTTAGCTAAGGGCGGCCATGCAGTGATGAGCAAGAATTGGAGTGGAATAATTGTTAAGGCATAGTTGCACTCATTTCTCTTCATAGAATTACTGAATTATCCACACAGTCTAGTCGCTGAGTAGCTGAGAAACAAGAAATGGGAGCTGCTGCACATAAAAATGGAATCCAGTCTTTTCTAATCATTTTACCATATAAGCCGCAATGCCTTGGGAAGAAACGCTCAAACCTTACAATAACGTCACGTGTCTCTTATGATGTCAGCTCGTCCACAACTCACAACACTCCAAGGATCAAGATCTCTACAACCTGATTGATGACAAGCACAGTTGACCCGTGGAATACAGATGATGTATTTCATTACTTTGTAAAATGTCGTTTCTCTCTTACGTGAAGTCAATTTCAGATACAGCATCCACATATGCCATGACCCCTTCCCTTCGGAGAGACCTGGCCAAGAGTTCAGACTTCAACCATTGTGGCTTCAGATACTCTTAGTTCGTTTATCGATGGAAATCACGGTGCGTGGACGTATTCCGGGTGTAGACGATATTGATGACTATCCGGGAAATGGTGAAGGACATGAGCCGGAATTTGAAGCAGCTCTATAAAACGAGTGTTACATATCACCAACAATTCACAATACTCTCCCATGTATTTTGCAACGAGGTTCATTACCGCGCCAGAGGGAAGGATGCGAGGGTGGGTGATGGGGGAGAATGCTTCAGAGCGGTGATACTGATCAGTGGGGGGGGGGGGCTTGGAAACTCCATGAGCGCATTGTATTTGTCAAGCATTGGAGGGAAGCGAAGGAGGGATGGTGCATAGTGAGTTCGTCTCTGAGATCCGGGATCTATATTCTCCATGACATCATTCCTCATATTGGGTAGGTCTCCATGATTTGTGTCTTGTTTTTCCTGATAAGTCAATCAATACCGGCATCGCGCCGTATGCTCTACCGTTCGAAAATCGGCTCTGGTCTTATTTACCTTTCCTGGCTCACCGTACGGGCCCAACAGTGACAGCAAAACCTGCGCCTTCGTCATGGGCATTGTCGTAGCATGTGCAGTGATTTATCACCTCACAAGGCATTCGCCCACTCATACCCTCCTGTTCGCATACAAGTGCGTCTACATGTTTAGCGTCACGGTATGACTTCATAAGTAGCTAAACACACCAAATCAATCCAGTTCCCTGCATTCTTTTTCGGGTGCGGAATGAAATAATAATAAAAAATTGGGATACATTTGAGAGAGCAGTAGACGGTTGTGCAGAAAGGACCTACGGGCGCGGATCGCTTTGTATTGGTTCTCGGGGAGCTGTGTACGAAACTGTCGGGTGAAGGAGGTGAGCTTGGCGGTTTTGTCTTCGCCTTTATCGCATTGAAATCCTGTGTGAGATAAATAATATTCGTCCCCTACACCTCCCGCAAGGACTGTCCTCATAATCCATACCAAGTCTCTCGTAGCATATCTAGCAGTCTCCTAGACATTTCTCTATAAAATTCCTTATGCTCGGTGAGTTTCCAGCCATTTCGGATCTTTTTGGTCCTACTGACGTTGGGCTATCTACTTCATGAAGGCTTCGGGCCATGGCCAGGAAGACAGTCAACGTAGGTCAGAAACGGCTCACATTTGACATATAAGATCATCACGTTTCGTCGATGAACCCTAACCTAAATCTGACAGATAGGGTGAGATCGAACAGCTCGGCATTGGATTGGCTTTCAAAGCTGGACACGTTGCATCCGGTGTTTTTCCCGGCGCTCCTCGCAGTGCAGCCCCCTTGGGCCTTTATATTCCTCCACCTGTGACCGCCACAGAGTCTACCTTTCAACCTTTTCCGCCACGATACACTACACGAAATGGACATATCAACCGATCTCCTCCGCTTATCAGGAACAGTCGCACTCGTCCCAGGGCTCAGTGCCGCTTTCAAGCTGGCGATGCTGATTATCCAAACTGTTCAGGTATGTTACCTCGTCACGTTCATGTCCTCTGCTAACCTTGTTTGCATTCACAGATCTCCACAAGGAACACGGCAAGGTTGCAATACTTAGGCCACTTCATCGCAGAATCTCTGGTCACCATTGCGGAAAATATGGATGGGAAGTGGGACGCTGCCCCAACTGCACTCAAGACGAAACTTGACGAGTTTGAAGCGTATGTTCTAGCTTAAGCCCTTTCACCGTAGAAACTTATGCATCCTGTTGTAATGACAGGATATTAGAAGATGTTCTCAAGGTTGTGAAAAGGACGGCATCTTCGTCAACTGTGAAAGCCTTTTTCAACGCTGGAGATCGTGATTTCGATATCACGATGCTGGAGAAGCGATTATCGGACACGCAAAGGTCCATTTTGGTGAGCGGGTAACAGACATAAATGCAAAGTTGCCACTCACTCCGGGAACATAGCTTTTGTTGAGCGTGGGTGCTTCAATGGCAGTGAGCCCACTCTCTATATTTACTACACCACTTCCGATTCAATGAGCATGGCTTCGCAGCTCGAAAACATCACAAGAGTAGTGAGTTCACAGGAGGCTGTTGTAAATGCAATGTACAATCAGGTCCTGCGCCTCAGAGATCTCAATATTTGCCGGGATTCAACGATAGACGACCCCGATGCACGTATTAATGATTTTTCAGGAAGTCTCCCAATGCTGATGGATATTCAAATCTAGATACGCACCTATACAAGTGATGACATTGTTGTTTTCGAGACAATCGGTCAATATCGAGTCCCTCTACGTTCTCAACGACACTCGGGTGCCGGTTCAGTTAGGATTGAACTGCAGAAAGCAAAGCGTTATGATAATAGAACAGTGTTGGTGAAGAATTACTATGGTATGCCATCTCTCGGGAAGACAGATCTTGTAAGGCCACCTTTTTGGAGATCTTAGGCTGTTTTTCACAATTCTTTAGTTTTTGCAAAATCTCAATTATCACCGATACATTCGGTAAGCCTTGCTTGTTGAGAGAATGCCAGAAGTTAACTTTCGAGTGTTCACAGGAGCCCTTACTTATTGCAGCTTGTTGGAGGGAGCAGAGTCACAGCTAGCATCCCGTTCCAGGTGTATCATATGCCTGGCGGTCATCTTGAGCATTTCGGAACCTGGCTTGAGCGGACACTGTCTTCAAACCCTGTAGAGGCTATTTATGGTATATTTAATATGGTTAGTCATTGCACACAGACATGAGGTTGCATGTAACTGATGCCTTTTGGAGCAGCGAACATCTCTCAGCGTATGCTATATTCTCGGGTTCTCATTCAGCTATTTAATGACCAATAATTAGGCCCTGACAGAATTCCAGCAGTTAGGAACAGGCCACTTTCCTTCCCACCATTGGGATCTGGTAGTGAATTGTCATGTTTAATCTACCTTTAGCTGACATACCCAAGGCCAAAGGTCTTTATGTTAGTGTTCAACCTGGAAACAATTGTCATCAGTGGAGGCTGATATATGCAGGTGAGTTATCATCTGAGGAGGACCATGAGGTAAGTTGTGCAGCATGTTGAGTTGATCTCAGTCATAAGTGATGGAATATGGCAGCCCAATGTTTATGAAAGTATGTTGATATCCCTTCCGAAGTTAGTACATGTTATCATGATCATTACTGTGTTGGTGCTGACAGTTCGTGACAGCAACATATCCCACGGCCGCAACCCGGCGACGTCGATAGCGTATAGTTTGTGTCAGTCGTTAAAGCAATTGCAAAACTCTGACGACATCTTGGATATTCTCCAATGTGGTTATAACGATCTCAACCTTCCGATGTTTGGGACTGCAATCTTTGAGCGAGGCTGGCTAGCTCCGGGTTGGTTCTATGTCCGTCCCCCCAGTACGACGGCATTGGGAGACATTGGTTACATAACAGAAGCTGGTGACTTTGTGGTTGTTGACAACATTCACCACTCGTTGCAAACAGAATCCGGGGCACTCTCGTGGAGCGTGGATCCATGGTTTGGAAGTGGCAACATGTCCCTCGATCACATTCCTGTGGATATAGTGAGCAATGGTGGGAAACCTTGCCAAAGAAGACGGCAAGTTCATTTCTCCGTTTGTTCGAGCCCTGGTTAATTGCATCCTCTATTCCAGGCTTATCCCTCTTACTATCCCCGCAAAAGTGTGGTCATGGTTTTTCTTAAAATATGACAATCTTGATGAGATGCATGCATGGAATGCACTGCATCACCTCGCTCCCTCGATCATCGCTCAGCATGGGCTCTCGATTGCCGCACACGAGTTGAAACTCGGTCAGCATTGTCTTACTATAACTCTAGAACTACTCTTTGACAGGTAGCACGAACCAGTAACTAAAGTTCAACATGGATGGAGCACTAATCTGACAATTGTGGACGGTCCTTCTGCTTCAGGAGATGTGTGCACCTTTCAGTGGGACTCAGATATGGATGTAGAGGTGGTGGAACCCACCATGCATATCTTTTCGCACAGACAGGCCGCATATGTCCGTAACTCTGGAGCTCCTGAGCTTATGGCGGAACATCGCCCATCTTTCGACTCTAAACCGCAGTGGCTGGACGACGCTACATGGCATAACCCCAAAGGACAATCCATTGACCAAGAGGAAGAAGAAACTTCCACTGAGGTGAAAGATGGTCTTCGTCTCCATTCATGCAAACTGTAATTATTTTTTGTCTTTCAAGAGTGACACGCTGTGCTCACATCCAAACAGTCATCCCTCGATATGGTGCCTGCAGCTTCCCATTGGTGTTGCCTCTCCCTTTCTCACTGAGGTCGAGGAGTAACTTTGATAATAAGATGTGCCACGTGAACATGCCATGTTCCTGACTACATATTTTGCGTTATAGTTAAATCTTATACTCTGGCTCAATTCCCTCCATTTAAATATACATTAACACCGACCTCTAGATGGCCTGGCTGGACTTAAAGAGTGGATAATTGGTACATTTCCTTTCTCGGCACAGCGAAGAATCAAGTCAATTGTTGACATCTCTCTTCACATTTTGTCAAAGACCTCCTTGAATTGACGGATGGGACGGAATTGAACGGCATAGCATTACATAGGCCTCCGAATAGATGCTGTGTTCTAGCGCTACTCTCACTGTTGAGAATTGCGAGCTCGACCTATCATATTTCCGGTCGAACGGAGTTTTCCGACACAAGCACGTCACGAGCATCTTATGTTGGTTTACGTTTGCATAGTACTTTGTTGTGGATGCTTTGGAAATGTAGGCTCCACTTGTATCTACATGGCTTGTTCTTGTGATACATCTGCCATCAGTGTCCATGTCTGTGTCTGTGTCTGTGTCTGAGACTTTCTGAGACTCCACTCTTTTCTCTATAACATCCAACATCTTATCTTCTTTTCCAGAAGCTGAGACTCTTGTCAATTAGCTCCAATTGTGCTCACTTTAATGTTGAGGGAATCTGAGTGTAGCTATATTGTTGAATTTTTGTTTCATCCGTGGTATCATAGTTTAAACACCGCTTGTTACTTATCAGGCATTTTGGTGCTGTGACACGTCTCATCTTTGTTTCAGAAGCTGAGCTGTGAGTAACTTCCTATACTCTTAGTTACAGAGGACTAATATTGTTGTAAAGTCCTATTTAGGTATAGAGTTAATACAATGATCTTTGTTCCAGAAGCTGAGCCAGTTCTATTTAGTTGCTACAGGTTATGGGCCCCAGCCAACATTAATCTACTTACATGATGTCAAGTCTTTCCATTCTGTTAAACTCTGATTCAGCCATGCTCTCTGTCCCTAAACTCTGTGATGATGGAAGTAACTGGTCCAATTATGAACCTTGAATCCAGAGAGCCCTAGGCACAAAAGGCCTATGGATGCATGTTGAAGGAAAGGGTATCGCTCCTAAGCCATATCAGCTGGTTAACAATGTTCCTGTTCTATTGGACACCAAAACTGCAGCTTCTGATAATCAAATTGAAGCCAGGGAAATGAGAATCAATGACTATGACAAACATGAATATCTAGCCCAACATGTCATATTGTCTACTACTTCCACTTGTGTTGGCTCCATGATTAAAAACTTGAAAATAGCAAAGGAAATGTGGGAAAAGGTTAAACATGATGCTACTACCAAGAGCACACTTTACCTTATTGATGTGGAAGACCACACTTCTATGTGTGTAAATGACTCCAAGGACCTTCATGCTCATCTTGCTAAAAATCAAGCAACATTTTGAGCTAATGATAAAAGGATGTGATAACCTGATGAAAATGGGATCCACATTATCAGACACACACTTTTCAACACTTTTAATGTCATCTCTACCACCCTGCTACTGACCTGCCATTCAAACCATCACAGCAGCAGAACGAATCAGTGCAAACCAAGGGACTGCAATGCAGCCCGAGATGTCACCAATGGATTTGATCAACTTCATTACTGATAAAGCTAATAATCATGTCATTGACAATGAATGGTCAAAGGCTGTGGAATCTGCCCTCCTTGCTCATGCAAAGAAGGACAAGAAGCTGAATGGTGAGAAGGCAAAAAGAGCTGCCAAATGAGGAATGTGCCAACTGCTTGAAAAAGGGTCACACAAAGGAGAACTGCTGGGAAAAAGGGGGAGATAAAGAAGGTCAGGGACTGAGGCAAAAGAAACACAAAAAGCCAGAAAAGATGTCAGACTCTGCAGTTGTCACTGATGACAGCACAAAAGAATATGAACAAAAAATTTGCCTTCTATTGCACCCCTGAGCTCTTAGCCTTGACCAGCCATCTACCTACCTCTTGAACCTGATTCACTGCATGTATAGACAGCGGTGTGAGTAGCCACTACTATCCAGACTGTGCCAAACTCATCAATTATCATGAAGTCACTGGTCATGATATAATGGCAGTTAATGGCCATATGCTCAAGGCCCTAGGGATTGGTGATGTTTGTATTGAACTCCTGAATGGGACTGCCACAACATCTGCTGTATTGAAGGAAACAGTTCATGCACCAGATATGGCATTCACCTTAATATCCATAAGCAAATTGGATCGCACCAATTGCTCAGTCATCTTTATCAACAACATATGTGCTATCAAAAACCCCACTGGCAAGACCATGGGAACAATTCCCAGAACCAATGGTCTCTATTGTCTTACTGGTCACGATCACACTATGGATATTGACTATGCCAACTTAGCCTCCATCAAAATGTATATAAGTCAGGCTCACCATAAGCTATGCCATATCACACATGTGGCTGTGAAGCATGCTATAGTGATAGGCAAAATCACTGGTATAGAAATTGATATGGACTCTAAACCTGAGTTCTGTGAAGCATGTGCAAAGTCCAAAGCTACCCAACTACCATTTCTGAAATAGTCACACACACAAGCGACAAAATATGGTGAAAGCATACACTGGGAGTTTTGGAGGCTGTCAGGGGACAACCCATTTTCGGTCAACACACCTGCTACATCTCTGAGGTCCAACCCATTGTACCCTCAAGGCATAAGTCCAAAGCATGAGAACCCAAGTCCAAACCTTTAGGTCACAGGTCTGAAGCCTCCAGTTGCAAGTCCAGAGTTTCAAACCTCAGGCCACCTTGGGTGCATGGTCCGAAGCCTTGGACCACCTCAGGAGCATGGCCCCAAACCTCAGACTACCTTGGGGGCATGGCCCAAACACCTGGTCTGACATCCAGCCTTCGTCAGGGATGAGAGCACCTTATGGGGATAGAAGTTGGGCAAGGTTGATAGGACATAGGAATGCCCCTGGTTGGGCATTAGGTAGTCGTATATAGTTTTTTCACTGGTAGTGGGGATCCTTAGACTTTTCTCTTTGGATTTCCCCTCTACTAGGTGAGAGTCCCTTTCTCTGTATATTCCTTGCATATATATCTCTCTTTGGATTTCCCCTCTACTCGGTGAGAGTCCCTTTCTCTGTATATTCCTTGCATATATATATCTCTTTGGATTTCCCCTCTACTAGGTATCTGCAGGCACTAGGAGGGTTTCCCTTACAGGGGCCAGCATTGGTACAAAGCCTTAGCAGAATTTCATATGTTGATATGTTGCTACTTGCATTGATGATGCAACAAGGGAGACAAAGCTCTACTTCCAAAAGAAGAAGAGTGAGACACTCAAGTCCTATACACTAGAGGAGGCTTATGTCAGAATTCAATTATCAAATATAAGAGTTGTAGATAAATGTAGGGTTAGTATCATTCAGAAATGTTTCTAATAGTAATAGCATGGTATTCAAAGTGAATAGAGATCCTACAGTAAAAGCAAATGGCTTTTGGAATGTTTGCAAACAAATGCATAGTTCTGAAGAGATAGATATTCTGAAGAGATTCTATCTCATTGATTGAATGAACTTTGCAGTCCATGTCAACCACAGCCAATGGTCTCACATTCTTTCAAAGTGTGTCTAGATTAATATGAATGAAGTTAGAGTACTCACTCAAATGTAAGCTTGGTGAGAGGTTGTTGCTCAAGGTAGATCATGACAAGTTGGCAAGTTTGAGTAGAACAATCAAGTAGATGTACAATAATTGAACTAGGGAATATACATGTGAATGTGCTACTTATATACTGAAAGGTTTGGAAGGGAGAGTGAATGGGAAAGAGTCTGTGAGGGTCAGAAAGTAGCTAAGGTATATGTATACTAATTAAAGGCCATAGAGATCAAAGAACAAGGGAAGTAGGAAAATTGTGAATGAGGAAAAATATTAATGGACCAACAATAACTCTTGAAACATGTTTCTAAATCACATGGCTCTTTGGGTAGAGATACAGTAGGGGACAAAACCATTCACATGTTGTGAACACTTTGATTGTGTAGCAAATAATGCAATGATCACATTAGAACAAAATATGATAATATTTATCATGATAGCCCTGCATCTTAGCTTGAGGTCACTCACCAAGATGATTATGTAATTATCAATATTGGCCAAGATATTAATTATTTAAAATAATCAAACATGTGAACAGTTTTGTCCCCTCTATTTTTTTCATCAAAAAATGGTATATATTAGTATTTGGTATAGCCTCTATTTGCCCTCATCACAGCCTGCACCCTCCTAGGCATACTCTCAATTAACTTTTGACACACCTCAGGCTCTATCTTGTTCCATTCCACCTGAACCCTCTGTCATGATCATAATTTGTGTCTTGCTTCACCTTCTGAACCCTCCAAACAACTTCCCTCCAAATTGTTTGTTTGGAATCCGAACCATCAACAATTTTGTCACACATGTGCCATTCAATATTTTGTCACCTTTAACACCATGATTCACCCTGATAACATCACAATGATCCAACCAATAGATCAGGTCCTATCATTACCCTTTTCTCACAAAAGAAGCATCCGCACTATCCCCATCATTATCCCCATCTAATTCTAGGAACTCAATATCAGGGTCAATTCTATGCTTCCAAAAGCTTATGGTGACAGGATATACAATTTAATATGTTGACGCATTCATCTCCGACATTCAGGGTCATTGTCTAAAGAAGTAGCACAAAGATTCCTCTATTTAGAAAGGCATTTTTGACAATAGTCCAGAGGTGTTCAATGGGATTCAGGTCAGGAGACTAAGCTGGCCACTTCATGACCTCATAACCATGGTCAGAAAACCATTGGGTGGCCTTCTTGCATGTGTGCTTGGGGTCATTATCCTGTTGGAAAATGATGTCAGTAGAATCTTTACCATAATACTCCAGGCTAGCTGGAAGATCTTCATCCAAAAGCTGTCTGTACAACTCCCCATCCATCCTCCCATCAATTTTGACAGCATATCCAGGTCCTTCCCACAGCATACAACCCCACACCATCACAGAACCTCCACCAAACTTCAGTGTTCCCTCAACCAGCCTATCATTCAAAGGCTCTCCAGCCTTTTTATAGACTCACCTCCTTCCATCTGACCCCAAGCAATTGATTTTGGTCTCATCTGACCAGACAACATACTTCCAGCCCTCTACAATTCACTCTAGACAAGTATCTGCAAACTCCCTCCTTGCCTTCCTATGCTTTGCACTAAGAAGCGGTTTCTTCTTCTTCACAACTGCCTTCATCCCTGCCTTCTTCAGGTGCCTCCTTACAGTTTTAGAGCCCAATGGTTGATTAAGAATGTTTTTGAGCACCTGGGTGCCTTGGGTCACATTCTCAATATTCCCTCTTTCTATAAGTTGCATGATATGATAGAGATTGGAGGGGGAAATCTTGGAAGGGCAACCACCAGAGGACTTAGTGATGTCAGGACAGTGTTTCCTGCATATATTGGAGATGAAACCAACAGAGACACCATGGTAGGAAGAGATATAATGGCCAGAATGACCAGATTTAAGCAGTTGAATGATAGAGTCAACTTTGGCAGCAGAGAGGAACTTCATGGTTGAAAACAAGGGGGTATTTGGTGTTGATTGGATATAAACAAACCTTAATAATGATTATGCAATATCACATGATATATCACATGATTTAGAGCTCAGTATGTATTATTTTTTGAGGAAAACAATAGAGGGGACAAAACCATTCACATGTTTGATTATGTTAAATAATTTTGAGAATTACATAATCATCCTGGTGAGTGACCTCAAGCTAAGATGCAGGGCCATCATTATGAGTTATATCAGATTTTGTGCTTATGTGATCATTGCATTATTTGCTACACAATCAAAGTGTTCACAGCATGTGAATAGTCTTGTCCCCTACTGTAACCATGCATCCTGAAAGTCTAGAACATTCATACCATGGGGTCTAATGATATGGAATGGCATCACAAGCTTCCAAAGAATCAAAATAGCTCAATTAATGAGTTTATTGAAAAGGATGGGGATAGTGATGGGGATAGTCAGGGTGGTTCTTTCTTGAAAAGATTATGGTTGACCTTGACCAATGATGTGTTTCACTAAACATTAATGAATCATATCAAGGAAACTGATGGAGAAGAAGGTTGTTGGATGAAAATGATGTAATTGGAGAGATGATGGTCTGGAGTTTGGGAGATCCATTCGGATGGGTTGGTTCAGAATGACAATGATATAGACAAGGTGTCTATATTGTGATTGTGACAGCTTATATAGAAACACAAACCAGCAATCACATCAAAACTGTGTGTAGTGATTGAGGTGGTGAATTCCTAACTAAGGAGTTCATCAAGCATCAGGATGAAAAGGGAACTATCAGAGAACTCACTGTACATGACTCCCCACCACAAAATGGCACTGCAGAATATGGAATGCATACACGTGCTGAACAAGCCCAGTCACTCCTTCTTGCATCAGGTTTACTGTGCTTCCTTTGGGAAGAGGCCATGAAGCACTCTGCTTGGCTTCAAAACCGTACTCCTACCCATGCACTCAATGGAATGATACCATATGAAGCCAGATACAAAAAGAAGCTGCACCTGGCAGGAATTCAGGAATCTGGTGTTGCAGCCTATGTCAAAGATCTCATGGCTGGGAAACTAGACCAATGTGCACAAATTGAACACTTTGTTGGTTATAATTCAGAATCAAAAGGTTACCACATATATTGGCCAAACAAATGCACAATTATTATTGAAAGAAATGTCATATTCAATGAAAAAGACATACTTATCACAGATGAGACATTTCTAGGCAATATACTAGCTGAGGGGGAGAAGGATAAAGTTATCCACTATACCTCATCTCAACAAAAGGTAATCCATTCTGAATACAATGAACTGCAGGCTCCAAATACACCTCCTGGTCAAATTGAGGAACATACTGAACTAATTGAAGAACCAATTGAAGCCCCACAACTGGGACATGGTCAGTAGCCAAGAAAGCCAAGGGAGCTTACAAGGATCTTCATGAAGACCTTACAGTAGCTACAGCATATTCTGATGAGGATGACCTTGATTCATTAATATCTCATGAAGAAAATGACCCAGTCAACTGGGCACTTAATACTTGCCTTGACTACATGATGATCTCTACAACTGGACATATGCCATGGAACCTGGATGAAGCTCTGAGTGGCCCAAACAAAGTACTGTGGAAAGAAGCATTAGACTATGAAATGGGCCAACTAGAAAAGCTTGGAACCTGGGTAATAGAAGACCTACCTAAGGGTGAGAAACTGATACCCTACTCGGTTGTCCTGAAAGCAAAACCAGGACCAACTGGTGCAACCAACATTTTTCAAGTCTGGATCATTGCTGAAGGCCACAAACAGGTCGAAGGAGTCAATTACTCTGAAACTTTTGTGGCCGCTGCAAACCTCCCATTGGTCCAAGTTGTACTAGCCAATGCTGCTATGTTACACTGGGAAATACATCATGTGGATGTCAAAAGTGCTTACTTGAATGTGCGTCTCAAGGAAACAGTATACATGAAGATCCCTGAAGGCATAACAGGGCATGGTGAACGTGGAAAATTCTGCTGGCTGCTAAAAGGCTATATGGACTCAAACAAGCGGGCAGAGGATGGCATCAGGAAATGAGCAAAGTCTTTATGGAGAGGTTGAGCTTTACCTGGTCAGATCTGGACCACTCAATATTCTACAGAAAAACGAGTCATGACCATACAATTGTTGCCATAGTGATGGATGACACATGATTGTGACCTCAAAAACCTCGCTGATGTCAATAAATTCAAAGAAGAACTTAAAAGACACTGGTGACTGACATGGGGTGAAATCAGTTGGTACTTAGGTTTTCAGGTTGCTCGCAACAGAAACACATGAACAATTTCTATCAATCATCACTGGGATGGTCGAAAAGTTCAATCTTACCAATGCCAAACCCATTGCAATATCCATAGAACCTGGAACCAACCTGACAAAAGAACAAGGGCCAACATTACTCAGTAAAGTCATGCAAATGAGAGTTGTACCTTACACTGAGACAATCAGATCTGCACTCTGGCCTGCAATGATCTCTAGGCAAGATATCACATTTGCCATTGGTATTTTGGCTCAGTTTGTCCTGAATCCAGGAGGAATCCACTGGAATCCACTGAAGAGACTTATTATCTACTTGGGAAAGACAAAAGATTTGTGGCTTGCATTCGGAGGTTGACCCCAAACGACCATAGAAGGTTACTGTGATGCTGACTGGGAAAGCCAGGCTCACAGACACTCAATTTCCAGATATGTGTTTTATATGGGACAAGGAGTGATATTGTGGAGCTCTAAAAGACAAAATGACATCACACTATTCTCAACCGAAGCAGAATATATATCACTTATGCATGCTGTGAAGGAGGCCATGTGGTTGCAAACTTTCCTGGCAGAACTACATGTGGAAAAGCCTGCTCCGATGGTCGTCAACTGTGATAACCAAGGCACCATTGCATTGTCGAAGGACGACAAATTCCATACTTGTACCAAGCACATAGACCTATGATATCATTTTATTCGTGAATTTGTGGCCGAACGGAAACTCATCGTTGAGTATGTCCCAACTGAAGACAACGTCGCAGACATCTTTGCAAAGTCCCTCGCGAAACCGAAATTCCAGCACTTCGTTGAGGAACTCGGGCTGGGTACACTTTAGGAAAACGTGATTGAGGTTCCGCTATCAATACTACTCTCGAGGGGGAGTGTTGAGGGAATTCAAGCGTAGCTATATTGTTGAATTTTTGTTTCATTCGTGGTATCGTAGTTTAAACACCGCTCGTTACTTATCAGGCATTTTGGCGCCGTGACACGTCTCATCTTCGTTCCAGACGCTGAGCTGTGAGTAACTTCCTATACTCTTAGTTACAGAGGACTAATATTGTTGTAGAGTTCTATTTAGGTATAGAGTTAATACAATAATCTTTGTTCCAGAAGCTGAGCCAGTTCTATCTAGTTGCTAAATTAACACTCACAGCACGGCCTTCACTTGAGCTCTTATCTTCCTCCGCAGAATCGACCTTCAACCCTTTCCTCCACGATACAGCATCGGCTGAAATGGACATTTCAGCCGATCTTCTCCGCTTATCAGGAACAGTGGCCCTCGTCCCAGGGCTCAGTACGACTTTCAAGCTGGCAATGCTGATTATACAAACTGTTCAGGTATGTTAGCTCTACATGTTTATATCCTCCATCAACTTCGTTCGTGTTTGCAGACCTCCAAAAGGAATGTGACCAGGCTGCAATACTTAGGACACTTCATTACAGTCTCCCTTGTCACCATCGCAGAAAACATGCAGGGAAAATGGGACACCGCCTCAACTGCACTGAAGGCGAAACTCGACGAATTGGAGGCGTAGGTTTTACCTTGAGTCATTTCATGGTAGAAATTTAAGCATCTCGTTGGAATGACAGGATATTAGAAGATGTCCTCAAGATTGTGAAAAGGACGGCGTCTTCGTCCGCTGTGAAAGCTTTCTTCAATGCTGGAGATCGTGATTCTAAAATCACGATGTTGGAGAAGCGATTATCAGATACTCAGAGGTTGATTCTGGTGAGGGAATAATCGATATAAAGGCAAAGTTGCTACTCACTCCGAGGACAAAGCTTCTGTTGGGTGTGGATGCTTCTCTGGCAGTGAGCTCAGTATTTATGCTTCCTACTCCAATTCCAGCCTAATGGACATGGCTCTGCAGCTCCAAAATATCACAAGAGCGGTCAGTTCACAGGAGACCGTTGGACAAGCGACATACAATGGGGTCCTGCGCATCGAAGATCTCATTCGCCACAGGACCCCTCCAACGTCTGCAGGGTGGGACGACCCTGATGTACGTATTAATGATGGTTACAGAAAGTCCCTGCGGGCTGATGCATCTTCACATCTAGATACATACCTACACATGGGATGATATTGTTCTTTTGGAAACAATCGGTCAATATCGAGTCTCCCTACGTTCTCGACCTGCCTGTTCTGTCAGAGTTGAGCTGCAGAGAGCGAAGCGTTATGACAATAGAATAGTGTTGGTGAAGAAGTACGATGGATCTCCCGGAAAGGCGGATCTTGTAAGAGGCCTTTTCGAGACCTTAGACTGGTTTTCACAAGTCCTTAGTTTCTGAAAAACCTCAATTATCAGCGACACATTCGGTGAGCAGGCTGGGTGCGAGGATTCCAGCAGTTGACTTTTGTGCATTCACAGGAGCCCTTACTTATTGCAGCTTGTTGGAGGGAGCAGAGTTGCAGCCAGCATTCCGTTCCAGGTGTATCACCTGCCTAGTGATCATCTTGAGAATTTAGGAAGCTGGCTCAAGCGAACACTGTCTTCAAATCCAGTAGAAGCTATCTATGGTATATTTAATATGGTTTGTCATTGCACACAAGCATGAGGCTGCATGTAACTAATGCATGTTAGAGCAGCGAACATCTTTCAGTGTATGCCATACTCTTGGGTTCTAATTTGGATGTTTGAAGATCGGTGATTAGGCCTTGACTGAATTCCAGCAGTTACGGACAGGCTGCTTTCCTTCCCTTCCTTGGTTTCTGGTAGTGGATCACTGTTGTTCAATCTACTTCTAGCTGACATACTCAAGGCCCAAGGTCTTTATGTTAGTGTTCAACCCGGCCGCAATGGACATCAGTGGAAGCTGATATATGTGGGTGAATTATCATGTGAAGAGGACTCTATGGTAAGTTGCACAGAGTGTTGAGTTGGTCTCAGCTGTGGTCACGCAACATGGTAGTCCAATGTTTATGATGGTATGTGGGGAGCCCTTCCGAAGTTAGTACATGTTATCATGATCACTGCTACATTAGTGCTGACTGTTCATGACAGGGGCATATCCAACAGTCCCACCCCGGTGACGTCGATAGCATATAGTTTGTGTGACGCGTTACAGCGACTACCAAGCTCTGACGACCTCCTGGATATTCTCCAATGTCGCTATGACGATCTCAGCCTTCCGATGCTTGGGGCTGCATTCTTTGAGCGAGGCTGGCTAGCTCCCAGTCGGTTCTATGTCCGTCCCACAGGCCCGATGGGATTGGGAGACATTGGTTATGTAACAGAAGCTGGTGACTTTGTGCTTGTTGACAACATTCACCATTCGTTGCAAGCACAATCTGGGGCACTCTCGTGGAGCGTGCGTCCCTGGTTTCAGAGTGGCGGCAAGTACCTCTATCCCATTCCTGCAGAAGATATAGTAAGCGATGGGAAACGTTTCCAAAGACGACGGCAAGTTTAATTTCTCGTTTATGGCCTGGTTAATTACATCCTCTATCCTAGACTTTGCCCTCTGACTACCCCTGCAAGTGTGGTCACCTGGTTTACTTTATCATATGACAATCTTGATGAAATGCATGCATGGAATGCGTTGTATCACCTCGCTCCCTCAGTCATCGCTCAACATGGCCTATCGATTGCCCCACACGAGTTGAAACTTAGTGAGTGTTGCCTTACTATAACTCTGGGACTACTCTTTGACAGCTAGCACAAAAACAGTAATTACGATTAGACACGAATGGGTGACTGATCTGACGGTCATGGACGGTCCTTCTGATCCACGAGATGTGTGCACCTTTGAGTGGGACTCCGATATGGATATGGATATGGAGGTGATGGAACCTACCGTGTATCTGTTTTCGCACAGAGATGGTGCATATATTCGTAACTCTGGGGCTCCTGAGCTTATGGCCGAACATCGCCTATCTTTCGACCTCAAACCGCAGTGGTTAGATGACGATACATGGCATAACCAGGAAAGGCAGTCCATTGACGAAGAGGTAGAAGAGACTTTCACTGAGGTGAAAGACGGTCTTCGTCTCTATTCATACAAAGAGTAATCATTTCTTGTCTTTCAAGAGTGAGACGCTTTGCTCACACTCAAACAGCTGTCCCACGATATGGTGCCTGCAGCTTCCCATTGGTGTTGCTTCTCCCTTAGTCACCGAGGTTGAGGAGCAACTTTGAGGTGCGATGTGCTGCGTGGATATGGACTGGACAGTGCCACACTATGCTAGAGTAAATTGTATGTATTCTGTGGCCTTGTCAAAAGATTGGCGAGTATGAATGTTGAGGTGCTGCTATTGTGTTCAGAATGAGAGAAATATGCTCTGAAATGATGGTAGGAATTCCATACAATGGGTTGTAGCACTGGAAGTACCAGATAATATCAGATCCTTTCACAATATGGACAGAAGCATACATATATTCATGAGTGATGGACTGGAAGTGAGTGCTTCAGCAGTTACCCCCCTATCACATTGAAACCCTGTGTGAGACACAGAAGATCAGGCATCATAATAGATAAATTTTGTTCTCCTCCTTCCATCTCTCACAATGACTGTCTGTCAATTGCCTATATGACTGTCCATTACCTGTGATGCACACATATGAGCAATACAGGTGTCTTAGGCAGTCACACTGGGTCAGCATCCTTGGGATTTGAACAACTGCACCAACTCTTTTTCTACATCCAGCTCAAACTCTTTCTCTCTTGGTGGTGCTTCAAACAACACAAACAGCCCTCCCATCAATGACAACACAAATACCAGTTCCAGCCCAGATGTCATCTGCTGATCTGCCATGCAGACCATATGCATGCTGTCCCCCACCTCTGTCCTCTCCTCCCTCTCAGTGATGAACTTGGGCATTATGATTAGCACCATTTTGAAGTCCACCGCCACTGCCATTTCTTCCAGCACTATTGCCACCCACTCCTCTCACACAGATGTCTCTACCTTGGCTTCTCCCACTAGAACCACTCCTGCTGCCTTGCCCACCCCCACCATCTTCAACGCCATGACATTTATTCCTTAAGAATCAATAGTTGTTTGAATGCAAATGTGTGCAGGTGCATATATGTGGTCATTCACAATTGTTTGGGTTCATAGCCATTTGGTCTGTTCAATCTAAAAAGGATGCCAAGAGGAAGGAGGAAGCTGTCAGGGGACAACCTGTTTTCACCAAGCCCTCCATCTCCAAGGCCCCTACACAGGCGAAGCGCAAGTCCGAGGCACGAGAACCTCGGTCCGAACCCTCGGGTCACTGACCCGAAGTCTCCAAACACAAACCCGAAGTCTCGGGCCTCTAGTCCGAAGCCTCGGACCCCCCGAGACCTCAGCCAACCTCGAGGTGGAACTCGAATAGTCGATCCGAACCTTCGGCCCGACATCCGACCTTCGTCAGGGTCGAAGTGCCTTATGGGGATAGAAGTCGGGCAGGGTTGACAGCGCGTAGGAGCGCCCCTGGTTGGGCGTTAAGTAGTCATATATAGTTTTTTCATTAGTAGCGGGGATCCCTAGACTTTTCTCTTTGGATTTCCCCTCTACTAGGTGAGAGTTCCTTCACTGTATATTCTTATACATATATATATCTCTTTGGATTTCCCCTCTACTAGGTACCTACGGGCGCTAGGAGGGTTGCCCTTACAGAAGCTGAGTGGAAGTTGGTGGAGAGGTGAAGGCAGAATCAGGTGTGGTATGTGGAGCAGATCTGGAGGCTGAAAGCTAATATAGCTGTTCATCAGCAGGAGCTTTTGGTGGGATTGTGGCTGCACTGGGGAGGCAACCTCCTTAGTCCAGGTGGAAGAAGGAAGCCAGAAACAGCTCCACAGTTGCTGGTAAGTGGCAGATCCATATTCTGGGGCTGGTCCACAACATTGAATGCGTGGTCCGGAGCGGGCAGAAAGCCTGCCTTTATTGTCAAGAAAAAAAGGTGGCACATGAGCTTTCCAGGTGGAAGGTCCAGAGAAAGAAGAGGTCCCATGATGCAATTGTGGACAGCGACGACTCAGGACCAAGCAAGCAAGTGTGTCTGGAAGGGGTGGTGCCCGGGTCCAGAGGAGTATTTGTCTCCATCCCAGGAGGCCCTTCATCAAGGCCAGATCCCGGATGGCTGGACCCAACCAAGAAGATTTGTTGATGTTTTTGTATTTCTTTTCTTTTCTCTGAGTAGATCCCCTGATGCAAACACTGTGATTATGTAAGCATCTCATTGAATAAATAATAACATCATACAGACCTAAGCTGGACATGGCATGTTGTACTTTACTTACTTACAGCTCCCTTGAGCTCTTATATTGCCTCAGTCTGTAACCATCATTGCATCCGGCATTTTCCCAGTGCCACTCACAGCACTGCTTGCCTTGAGTTCTTATATTCCTCTGGCTGTGACCGCCACAGAGTCAAATCGTCAACCCATTCCACCACGGTACACTATACAAGATAGACATTGCATCATTTGTGATTGTCTGTCTCTAATTTTGACATTTAAGATCATTACAATTTATTCACAATTCTTTCCATCCTGGGAGAACAGGTCGTACGCAGGCATCAAAAGTATCGTGGAGGGATTCCAAATGATTATTTTGATTGTGGACGTATTTCTCCAACATCGATCCCGCTCTATCGCACAGGGTAAATTTCACCGCAATTATAGGGAATCGCGCGTAAAGCACCGTGACTACAGTTTGTGAGTTCATCTTTCTTTTCGATGACTGTGCATATGCACTCAAAGTATTTAGTGTATGTGACATTAATGAGGGATAGCAGTTTCTCCAGACATCCCCGGCCGCATCGCTTTTATCGATTAAGTGAGGGGGAATGTTCATCTAGCAAAAGCGTGCGCCAACGTTCGCCGACTCTTCGCACAAATTGAATACCATTACAGACTCACCGATGACAACGTGTGGATACTTTCCGATATGGGTTCTCTCCTCGTGGACCTCATTCCACGTTCTGGTGTGTCCATAATAGTACCCGCTCTCAGTGTTGGCAACGGAGGCACGAAAGTGTGGTATTTGCCACGTGGTGCGAAGACACGAAAAATCCGGTATGGCATCTAACTACCTCATGTCGGACTCGACACCATATTGAAATATTTCAACACTCAGGGCATTTCTTCTCATGGACCTTGAAATCATCGAGTGTCAGAAGCACACAGTGAATACCCTCCATTCTCCATTCTGATCCTGCAGCAATCGAATGTCAATTGAAAATGACCCTTTACTAGCTCAACGGAATTATTGTATCACGCCGGCGAATATGCGCCCTCGAATATTCCCTAAAAGGCCGAGGCAAACACCGGGTCTCTGGTGGTCAAAATGGTGTCTAGACTACCGATAGCCTTTGAGGAAGCCCACTCGGTGGTTTCAGTGACGTGTCTCCCCCTTCTATTTCAATACATTCGCGTAATTTTTGACAGTTTTCGGCTCACATAACCCCCTTATTCCAAAATCGAAGTTAATTCTAAATATCTTAGAATTAAAAGAAGATGCCAGGCACCAACTTTCCGGGTCGGTGAACGAAAAGAGTGAGAATATTGATGTCATGAATTTAAAAGTTTACCGATACTTTTGGAGCGTATAGGCGTAAATCGCAAGCAGGATTACGATGAAAGACCGGTGACCGGCCCTTGGCATTCATGTAAGCCACCCATGCAATACATTATAAACCCCTACCCTTTCCCTTTCCCTTTCGCTTTTCTCCTTCAACCCACGACTCCCACCCACCCCCATCGAATCCTTCACATCGCAACTGCCACAGACCTCACAGCCTCATTGTCACTAGATACACGCTGGCTACAACGCTCGCAACCCACGCCCTCAAACCCTGCGCCTACTCTTTCCCCTGCCGCATCACCCCTCCCAACGACAACTCGCACTCACTTTTGTCGCTCCACCCCATCCCGAGCCCCGAATCCTCCTGCTGTCTGGAGCGACCTCGCAACCCCTTTGCTCTATGAACAGCGTCCGTTGACGTTTGCCGCGGATTCCTCTAGGTCTCCATCTCTTGTGTCTCTGAGCCTTCATCCCAGGAATGGATGTGGGGTTTGGGGGAGTTTGCGGCTGGTGGAGCAAAGTGGTCGCGCTGGACAGCGGTAACGAGGATGAGTCCATCTGCGCTGACTGTGCTCCTAAGCTATAGCTCTTCTTTATATGTCTGACTCTTCTAGCTCGGTTGAAAGGCTCCGAGCTCGAGTTCTCGATGCAAGTAAGTCCTTTTCCTCATTTCTAAGCAGAACTGTCTGCTGAGAGCATAAACGTCCAGGGGTTAGAATTCGGGGGTAATTGTGGTAGGTCACTTTCCTCGCTTTGAAGCTGACCCATTGCTAAATCTATATAATGTCTAGACTGTGGCGGGTATACGGTGACCAAACACTTGTAAGCTTTTGTTACTTCAAACATACATCTTTAGTTGACGTTGGGTCTGTCGACGTCGAGATGCATGCAATATTTGGTATTTGGGGATTATTTCAGAACTTGGGGGTTATGGACGGCTCAGTTTTCTGAGACCGTATGAGTTCTAGGATGATGCCAGACTTGGGCACCTTATACAGCATATTCCACACCCTCTGGGCAATGCTCATGTTGGGTTGTGAAATGCATGGTGATATCCCTAGCCGCTACTGAGAACTCTATCACACTCCTTGTGTGCACATTGCTGGAACGGTTGAAGGCCAGGCTCTGTTTTTTACATCCTCCCAAGTGTCGCTGATGAACCTCCTGCCATGTCATGTTGCAGTCTCTTTGCCTGGTCTCAGCGTCAAAGCCTGTGGGTTATATTCTTCCATTTCCAGGCAGAATCATTGCTGACAGTCTAGACAGGGAGAGTGGATTGGGTGCGAGGGCGATGGATCGTATGAGTTTTCTCTGTTCAACACGTATCTTCCATCGACATCGGCGGGGACTTCGAGCTAGTCAAGTGAGTATCATCAATCCTTATTTTACAGTGCTAAACCTCCAAGGCTGACGTTCCGCCCCGGTTTGGCAGAGGACATGACTGACCCACGTGTCTCCTGCCAACTAGTCGGGCGTCACCCTTAGAACTTTTGGGGCACCAATTTTGAAGGGTATTCATGGTTGCTTTACACCGATTGTATTTTTGTTCTTGATGTACAGAAACTGGATATTGAAGCTTTTTCCCTACGGGGTTTTTTAATGCCGACTCGCGTGTGCCATGATAGCGCATTGCTTTTCTATTAATACCCCGCATCAAGAAGAGAACCATCAAGTACATATGAGTTTCGAATCGTGCCCTGGGCGCTGTTCAAATGAAGAGCATGATCCATCAGCTAAATAAAATAATTTATGGAACACTCTTGGAGGTCTCGCTGTGTCAAGAAAATGAGAGCGACACAAAAAAGTGTGACAGTCGCGACCAAGCGCGACAATAGACAGGTTTGACGCTCTCGTTGAAAGCAGCGAAAAACGGAGTATACTCGCAAGTTTGAGCAAATGGGCGTAACATATAAGCGGTCATAGCAGCGTCAGCTATCTAAATATGTGTAGGATGTAATGGAGAAGCAATATAACACAATAATTCGAGCGGTATTGTTGGCCGCACAACAGTAGTTACAGTTGCTTAGTAATGTGTCATCTATTTACAACGAGCCACCACCGCTCAAGCTAAACAGCGTGCGATGAAAACCCTGTTCAGCGCCACCCATAAATCCAACGGGGATCCAACATAGAAAATGTAGGAGTAGACCTGTATAGCTTTGGGTTATCGTAAAGCACTCGATGTGTTCAGAAAGCTGAGTCGGCGCTAATCTAGACCTGGGCCACGAGATTCCCTATGTGATAAGATAATTCAGTGGGGAACTCCGATTGGCGGACAATGACCATGTTTGGAGTATGACTTGTGGTGATTTATACGAGCTAGAGCGGGGCTTCGGATTGCACATTTTACGAAGAACGATAATTGGGAACTCGGCCGGAATCCATTTTCCGTCAGCAATGTCGTATAGTTCGTATCGCAGGTCATGGTTTTTGACAACCGCAGCTTCGATCCACGGAATCCCCCGTTCCCGATAATGCGACAAGAGGAAAGATTTTGTGTTATCGTCAATTCATTGTACGGAGAAAACAATTGAAGGGCTGGATATTGGCTCAGTGTGGACAACGGGCCTTCCTTCCATATGTCAGAAGGGTCAAGAGAGTAGTGGCGAGCCAAGAGATAAGAGCGTCGCGCCAGATTCCATATAGTCTCGGAAAATGAAGTTCGAACACCACGAGACCGCTGAGGATGGTGCGTTCAGGTAATGGCCATTCAAAACAATGATCTTCATTTGCGAATCGACGACTTGGAATAAGAAAATACCAAATCTGTCAACCCGCTCAAAGCAACGATGAACACCCTCGTCGTTTTCACGCCGCTGTCGACGATACTCTTCATTCTCCGGAGCACGGTCTTGGATTTTCCTCATCCTCGTGGCTTTTGAATGAATATCTTCCAGAAGCAACTGCTGATTATCATTCGTTTGGAAATAACGAGGGTCGAAAGAATCTGAGTGATTGATAAACTTAAAAGGGAGTGCTGAGGGAACTTTGCTTCGTCCTGACGACTCTTGATATGATACTCGACAACCCAAAGTCTCTTGATTTGGTAGATCGAGGGTAGGATGAGGCTAAAGAGAGCTGATGGGCAGCTCAGGTGTGTACTATTTGATCAAAAGAATGGCATGGATGACCAGCTTGTCGAGCGCAAGAAGAGCTCCAGAATGAGAAGAAATATACGAAAGCACAGTTCTGGATAATTTAATGAATCAGAGAAACTGCAAAGGCGAGTGATCATTTTTCTAAGTAGTTCCACTTAGGTTTTGGTATCTGTATTTGTCTGCCAATGACCAAGTGGTCGGAAGTCCGGCGTTCCACATCAGCGAGCCATAGTTCAGCTCTAGACACTGTTAGTATTGCAATTAGAGGAGACAGGGCAGTCTTCCGGAGGTCATTGTTAACAAGGGTTACTTCAAATGTTTTAACAATTACTCACCTTCTGGACACATTCAAATTGGTCCGCCTAGTGTTTCATTTTTCCATGATTGAACCAGCCACTCCAAACCTGATTCCAAACTGGATTCAACCTTCATCACCAGCAGTGGTTATAGACATTGAACCCAAATATGACATCTCCACTCGGATTCAAAAACAGACAAACAGTTGTGTTCACAACATGTATCTGCCGGAAGTGGATCGCTTTGAGATGGGCCTTGTCGACGTCGATGAGTGGTGCCACTCGCTTATCCAAATCTTTAGAAGCTAATCCGGTATGGGATGGACCTACAAAGTATAGCATAGCATGTTTTTCTCTTGCAACACACAACAAAAAATTCGCAGCTGCTAAAAAGCGATCCCTGGGTTGGCCCAACATAGTCATATTCTTTCGACACAGGCTCTCAAAGTCTGGGCATTCCGGTGACGCCGCGCATCACCCGAAGAAAACATACACACGATCCCACCCGGTGACCCCAAAACCCCTGCAGAGCGCGCTGTCAGGAGCGATGATAGGGGCGAGGCTGCGGATGCGATGGGGCATGGAAACGTGCCAGGGCTTTGCCAGACAAATCGAAAACGTCAGAACACACCAACACAATATTCATATATCCAGGGCACAAGTCTTTAGCGAGATCCATTTCATCTGAGTTTAGAAGGGCGTTTGTATGGCATTGGCGCTCGGCGAGGTGTTGAATACCTGAACGTTTCAAGCAGGCAATCAAGCAGGCAATCAAGAAGGTCGCCGAGCTAACACGCGGTGCGGAAGAATGAACGATGCTGGTTGGGTTTGCGTGTCCTAAAATTGGGCCAATATCGATATTGTGGAAGAAGAAGTGACGGCTGAGTGGCGTTGATTATGGAAGCCGAAGCAAGGACGACTGAATGTAGCTTCTCCATTGTTGTCTGTAATGAAAAGATTCGCGGCCAAACAGGATGGCTTAGTTTAGAAGATGGTGCATTAACCGTTTAACACATAAGCAGGATCTAAAGAATGATATCAGCTTAATTATCTCTGGCATCTCACAGCTCAGCTTCTCAGCGTTAAAGTGAAAATAAAAGTCTGTTCTCTCACCACAGTTCACAACCTCGCTCCTCATTGTGTACACCGAATTTACCGGGAATGTGGTCAATTCCACCAAGTGCCTCGTGTTAGGCTTATCAATGGAGTCGCTTAGTCATACATATCATCTTCGCGCGGAAGCGGCCAGAAGCGAGTGGCGCACTATTAGACTCATGTCTCAACTCCTACCATCCCACCCACATCTACCTCTACCAGTCTACCATCCCGTCCTTTGTCCCGTCCTGTGTTTTCATTTCGCTCTTCTGTCTTCTCTTGTTGTCTTCACTTGTCACTGCCACTCGCTCTCCTCGTCTTCAAACATATTTTCACCCCTTCTCTATTCTTTCCTGCTTCGCCTTTATTTTTATCCTTCTCCCTCTCTCTTTTTACTTTATGTCCCGTTCCATTGCCTTTTGGTGCTTTCTACCCCACCTCCTTGCCACTGCACTCGTCTCTTCTTGTATTCTCGCCCAAAACCGCGGGCCACTCGCATTCTTCTTGTTGATTCTTCTCCTTGCTTCTTCTATTCTGCCACTTCCTATCCAAAGCGGACAACGGTGCACATCTGGAGATACTGAGACAACAGGACCTCAAACACACATAAACTACTCTCCTCCCTTGAGTCCTAACTACAACTTTTTCACCCTACACTGACATTTTGATTGTGTTGGGGTAACACCTTTCATGCTAGAGCCACATCTGACCATCAATCCGTCTGCTTTTGAGTCTGCTTTCTCTGGTTCCCTCATCCACTCCACCTTCGCAACTCTATCTTGGACATGCTCCAGCCCACATTTGATATCATCTTCTCTTTATTTTCGCTGTCACGTCGATTCCATTGGCACGCGACCGTGCGAAAGCTACAGCCAGTTGTGGTTCCATTTGGCACGTCTGGCTATTATTACCGCACCAACCCCATCGCGGCTTCAGCTGACTATCAGGAAAGTGCGGGTGCAGAGGCACTGTGGCAGCAGCTCCATCTCAGCCATGGTAGCGTTCCATTTGGTCATCACTCTAGCTGGTTTGTCTATCTGTGTCTTTGACTGTCATGCCATCTCTTTGCTTGCGCTGATGCCACACCGTATTCCCGGTCTTTCTGCCATCGCAGCAGCTTCATCTCATCGAGCGATCTTTGGTTATCACTTCAGCTGCTCTGTCTCTCTCCCACCTTTCCTGTCTTGTAAACTCTTGGCTATGCTGCTGCTACACCTTATCCACGATGTCTCTTTGGTTATTAATTTCTCTGCTCTCTGTCTGCATCCTTTTCTGTCTGGCTGGTTATCACTCTGTCTGCTCTGTCTGCGTCCGTTCCCTCCTGTCTGGTTATTACTCTTGTCTTCTCTGTCTGTCTGCATCCTTTTCTGTCTGTCTGCATCCTTTTCTGTCTGTCTGGTTATTTCCCTTGTCTGCTCCGTCAGTGACCGTTTATGTCTGCCTGGTTATTACTCTGTCTGCTCCGTCTGTCTGCAACATTTTCTGTCTCTGGTGTCTGCTCAATCTGTCTGCGTCCGTTTCTGTCACATTGACTCTTTGGCTATGTCGGTGCTACACCCTATTCTCCGTATCTCTCTGCTGTCGCAACAGCTTCATCTTGGCGGTGCTAGAGCTATTTCTGGTTATCGCTCTGTGTGCTTTCTCTGCCTGCACCCTTTTCTGTAGTGTTAATAGATTGTCTACACTGGAGCTATAGCCTATTCTCTGTATCTTCCAGAGCAGCTTCATCTCGGCTAATTTTTCATTCCTTCGCATTGTCTTCTGCCATCTCTGCAAGCGAACCCTCTGATGTACCATCGGACTTCCTAATTACTTCCTTCGGCTTGCCGGTGTCTTGCTACTCTGCTCCATCTTCACGAAGCTCTGGGACCTGACTTCTTTTCTTTACATTCTACTTCTAATCCAGACTCAGGTCTCTGCTGAGGAAGCAACTTGGCTTGCTTCCTCGTATATTTGCCGCCCTTTGTCTTTGTTGATAACGCGCTGGTTCTCAGAGTTGGGGACGATGGGCTATGTTAGAGGCTGAGCCCATCTGAGCGATAGGAGGGACGACTTTGCTTTCTACGAGTCTGCTTATCAAAGAAAGTAAATCTCTCAACTTTGCGTCGGATGGGTTGCATGCCGGTCACTGAAACCCTCACAGGTTGTTTTCTTCCAGCTGGCTATCTCGGCCTTCCTGTCAGTCGCCAAATGCATGTCTCCCAACTTTGTGTCGGCCAGGGTGATATGCCAGCCACTAAAACCCTCACAGTTGGTTTATTCAAGCTGGCCGCCTCGACATTCTTATCAGTCGCCAAAAGTAGGTCTCACAACTTTGCATCAGCCCGGTGTGTACGCCAGTTATTGAAACCCTCACTTTTCTTCCAGTTGGCTACCTCAGCATTCTGATCAGTCACTAAAAGTAGCAAATACTATCCCAGACTGTTATTTTAAATAAGATTTTTAGTTATTTTTAGTTAGAAGTACAATAGCCGCTGAAAAGTACTAGCCCTCAACTAAACAATTTAGTATAAGTAGTTCAATTATATACTCAAATAAATTAGTTGGTTTCAGCCCAGCTGCTCTATAGAGAGCCCGGTCAAGTTTCAGTGTCTCGGTTCAGTTCTCAGTTCAGTTCTCGGTTCAGTTCTCGGTTCAGTTCTCGTTTCAGTTCTCAGTTCAGTTCTCGTTTCAGTTCTCGTTGCAGCCAGCACCCGTGCTCGTCCAATTTCTGTCCTCTCCCATATTCGACTCACGACCCTTTCAATACAGACGTCGTCTGTGAATCCACCATGCAGACCGTACCCCTAAGCCCTTCCTCGGTCCTCTCCTCCCTCACTTCGGCATTACAATTAGCACCATTTTGCAGTCCACCACCACCGCCACTGGAGGCTCTTTGAAATGGGTGACTTTAAACATACCTTTCTCGCTTGCTGGACCCTCTACCTCCTTAGGTCAGTAGGAACTACAACATCTCTTTCTATTTACAGTGAATTAATCAAGCCCATTGTTTACGTAGTAATTGATGCTCTATATCGCTTACCCAGATCGGTAATATAAAGTGTTTTCATCGCAAGGACTAGGGATGGGAATAGGGTCTGGACTCATTATTCACCGTCCAGACCAGCACTGGCAGAAAACCTCGTCTTTGTCATGGGTAGTGTTGTAGCAGGTTCAGTGGTGTTTCTACTCACAAGAGGTTCACTCACTCATATCCCTCCTATATGCATTACCCTAGGCTCCTTTGTTGAGTCGTCATCTACCCCCATCATGAGCACCAAGCTACTAGACAGGTCCGTTGTATTATCGTGGGGTGTATGTGCAACTGGGTTCTTGAATATGACACTGCTTCTTCTGAACTCGCACCTCATGAGCTAGCAGTCATGATCCCACACCACCAGGTACATGTTCTCCTCATGGAGCTGCCATATAACCTTGTCCTATTCAGGTATGAGGCCTTGTGTTGGTATTATAGATTATTACAAGCAGTAGAAGCTACTTACAGTATTAGCAAGCTACTAGTATAGTAGCTTAGCTGAGTTTGTATTAGAACCTTAACACATTTCTACCTGATACTTCCATGCGCAAGGCCGGTTACTGCCTCTGCAGGTAGCCAGCTGCATTAGAAGTTGCAACACTTTGTGGTTGGGGTTACACTCATGTTACAAATCTCCTTGCAAGATGTGTATTAATATGGGTGGATTTCTGGTCCCTGGTGAGTCGTAACATCGCAGTTTAGGTGGATATGAAAACCACATAGCCTTTTTGACTTGCAGGTATTTGCTACCCTATTTGACCTCTCGAATCATTTCTCATTCTACACCCTACATCTGTCTCTCTCCTCAGAACTAGATGAAGGTGATAGAAACTGTTATGGATGTTTTTCCACAAGGATGCTCCAAATGAAGAGGTCTATGTAGACCAAGCTGCCTGGCTCTGATTATGGACACCAATGGCTGCAGAATGACAAAAAGAGGGTGGAAAACATTTTGACAGCAGTGGATGGTTGGGCAGAAAGGAACTACGAGGGTGTCTCACGAGGTGTTGTTCTGGGGCAGCTGTGTATGGAGCTGGATTCAACGCCCCGAATCACTGGGAGGTATTCCTAACGACCCACGAAACCACGTCAAGCTAGGCCTTACTCGGCAGGGAGTAGGGATTCTATGATGTTGGATGTCATCATCAGTATTAGTTGGCTATATAGCTAAGCTTCTCGTAGAAGATATCAGCGCTAAAGGTGAGACGCTGGCCGCGTCTACAGACTCTCCACATGTTCCGAATTTGAAATTTGAATAGCGGTGATGAGCCAAGTGCCCGGTCCGGAGCCAAATAGATTCCGCGAAAGGTGATCCTCGGCTGTGATCGGATCAGTACGTACTCCGGATTCGAATGATACGCGACTCCTTTCACAACGTTTACATTCAGAACCGCCAAGGTACGGTGGACATCGGGCGAAGTTCCGAAGTCGAAGTTTGAATGAGGGGGAATAGCGGTGATAAGCCATGACCGTGGGAAGTAAATTCCGCAGTTGGTCTTGTCGATCTTTCCACAGGCAGAGTCAGAACACACAAGACATACCAACAGAACTAAATTATACATTTATAGACTGCGTCCCCAGGCATGTTCTGAATTCGGGAATGCCGGTGACGAGCCAAGTGTCCGGTCCAGGCCAATTTGATTCCGCCAAAGGCTATTGTCTTAGGGTTAGGGCTAAACATACCTCTTTGTCTTCACGTTTCCCGTATTTGTGCCACAGTTTTTCTTGGATGTTGCGCCGATGGAATAACCTAACAATTGTTATTTTATCATTATTTCCATTTGCTCGAGTGCAAACACATCGCCACGGCGTGGCACGTTGGTATGTCTAGAACGCGCCCATATTTCACGACCCAGTGGGATACCAGCACCAAGGTAGGATTCATTTCATGTCCACATCGCTCCATTCCACAATCCCTTATTGAATTCAATGTTCCCCAATACCGCAGAGCTCTTACATGATATTCAAAGTTAACATCTCCTTATCTAAAATTCCACTTTTTCTGGTGGTATCGTCTCGCTGTAGACTTTAGAGGAATTATCCTGAGAAAAGGGTGGATTCCGGGGTCAAGTATACCTATTGTTGTCGGTTTAAAGAACTGGCTTCGGGGATGGTTAGAATATGGGTGCCAATGGGTACAGTATTGTGGCGGATGACGGGACTGTTGGGGTACGGGGAAGCGATCTTCGTGGTAGGTCAATCGCTCGTTCACCTACCTCTGTGACTCTCCAAGTTAGACCCCGTATTTGTTTCTCTTGTATATTCTGACATCACCCAGCCTGTGACAGTATCTTCAGTGTCTGTCCGTGGATTAGCTTAACCCTATGAGAGAATCCCCACCTGAAATAACTCTACAGACGTCTCTTTTGGAATGGAAAGTCAACGATGGATACAGAACCCTGCGTAACATGCGATCTTTCTGTTGATGGGGGTTGTTTGACGAGATGAGTCGCTGTCTCGGCATGAATCATCTCCAAGTTCAGGGTTCTTCTTCAGCTTCAATGATTCAGTGTGATCTAGAGTCTGCCAAAATTAATGCACCCCATGTGCCTGTCATTCAGGTCTGAACCACACGGTCAGTGGAATTAGACACTACGCTGCACGGCGCGCATCAGCCGGCGATAATATAGTTGACATCTCAGAATTCGATCGACCCTCCAAGTCTAGAGTGCATTCCATCTCATCTGTACCTACATCTCAGCTACCCATTTCCAAATCAGGCGACGATGCAATGAACATCGCTGCTACTCTACCGACCTTCTGACTCTGGCGTCCGCAATGCATATTGCCAACAAACAAGATCGTTTAGCGAGATGTCTGTCCTCTGTGTCCATGTCACCTGATGAGTTGCAACATCTTCAATGATTGCGCTTGTAGGATGCGAGACGGCAAAGTTAGGGTTCTCGAAAGCTAATATGGTCTGCAAAACCACTCATTTAGTCCCAATGTCCATCACCGTCCTGTCTCGACACTTACCAAAATATTTCCACTTTCGTACAGCCATTTCTTGTGGCTGTTGAACTCGAACTTCGCTATTCTCGTTGATAAAGGCCTCGTGTTAATAGAGATCCTAATCACCACATCTTCCTACTTACCAGTGCGACATGATAGCAGTGGCGATCTAGCTGGACTTGGTGCTCAAACGGTGACAAGCCCTTGTGCAGATTCATATGGTGCGAACGGAAAGACACAGGAACAGGATCGGATAGAAGCATACCACAAAATGATATGAACAGCATAGAGTACTTCCATAAATGTACAGGTACAAGTGTATTGGTTGATGCAGGGACTGAACCAACGGTTGTGGCGGGTGCATCAGGGAAGCCACCACGCGTGCACCCACGTGACAAGACTGTCACTGAATTATTCTAATAATTGCAGGTGTAGCGCTAACCCAGGGGCTATCCCAAAGCCAAGTTTGAACTATTTTCATGCAACAGCTTCAACATCCTTTCCCTCTTCCGGCGGTGTCGCCCACCAAAGCCTAGAGCCATCACCTCAAAAACTGGGCTTCCATGTCCCAGTATTCTAAAGACTTTGTTTCCGGAATGCTTTTACAGTGACAGTGAATCCTGATGACTAACGAATTTGGAAGGAAGCGCTGTAGTAGCAGGATTCTTCGTGGTGAGTTCATCACTTATTTCATGTACCTGAGCAACCTATGCAAGGTGTTCTCTATGTTTATATCTCCTGATGAGTCCCAATTTGTTGGTTTACGTTTGCGTAGTACGTTGTTGTGGACGCTTTGGTCATGTAGGCTCCACTTGTATCTACGTGGCTTGTTCTTGCTATACATCCGCCGTCAGTGTCTGTGTCCGTGTACGTGTCTGTGTTTGAGACTTTCTGAGTCTCCACTCTTTCTCTATAACATCCAACAGGTTATGGGCCCCGGCCTAGCCTAAATACCACCAGAAGCTCGTTATTTGCGCCTTATCAGTTCACTATCATTTTTGCCATCTTTCACCATTCTTTCACCACCACTGCATCTCACCTGCACCATGTCATCCATCAACAACCAGGTCAACATGCTCTCCAAGGTTCCACCCCTTGAAGAAGGGAACTATCATGTTTGGAAGGAGGGGATGGAAATGTTTTTTATGGGTGTTGGCGCTATTTGGA
>QMFG01000898.1:0-13049 GCA_003314545.1 Ramaria sp. MG151 | reverse complement strand
ATTCACTCAGAGCTTGCAATGACATGCCATATCATCAGACCTGATGATATGAACGTTCTAGACTCTCATAATAACTCTCCGAAAGATTTAGGCATGGCTATCTATACCGAAGAGCCATACGATTCGGAAACATGTTTCAGGAGCTGGTAATAGTCTATTATCCCTTTTTCTTCATTCACAATTTTCCTTCCATCATTGTTCTTTGTTTTTTATGGCATTTAATTAGTATACATATACCTTGGCTATTTTCCGATCCTCACGGACTCATTCCCATTTGCTTTCACTTCCGAATCCTTCAGTATATAGCCAAACAATCCGCATGTATGTTCCCTAGTTCAATTATTGTATGTCAACTTGATTCTTCTACTCACACTTGCCAACTCATCTCCAACTCACCTTCAACAACAACTTTATATTTTTTGAGTAAGCACTTCAATTCCATTTTGATTAGTTAAAACCACTTCAAGGAATGTAAGATCATTGGCTGTGATTGACATGGACTGCCAAGTTCATTCGATCTAAGAGATAGAATCCTTTTGGAACCTCTATCTCTTCGGAACTATGCACTTCATTCGCAGACATTCTGAAAGCCATTCGCTTTTACTGTAGGATTTCTATTCACTTTCCAAAACCATTTTGTTATCATTAGGAAAATTTCCGAACAGATTCACTAACCCAACCTTCATATACATCTTTTATCACTGAAATTTGGATTCTGACAGGAAGGTGAGTAGGACACAAATCATGATTGTGACATCAGTTAATATAATGATAATACAACTGAGCTATATATTACATATGTGAGCTACTATCAGGTAGTAAGTGAATGTCTGTCACAGTCACATTTTTGGCCCATCTCCAGAACCCTCCGGAACCCCAGACTCTTCCGGAAGCCTTTTTATTCTTACTATTCTTGTTCCCTGACACCGTTCCATTATTACCCTTGTTGCCATGTTACGGAAGTCTTTCTTGATAGCTACAAAACATGTTCTTATATTAATTATCCCTGAACCTGATCCCTGAGACCCTTAGTACATAAACCCAAAACCCCCTTGTATGTTCCTCAGTTCTGATATCAACTTAATACACCCCATTCTCTCACTCTCACACACACACACACACTCTATGCTATGATCTGGATAAGCCCCAGCTCATCCAGACCATCCAGTTACTCAGACATCCAAAATACAGGGATAGAATGCTGAGTTGGTGCAGCACATAAGTTGAAGCCAAGTCCCTCTGATCCACCCAGAAGTCTACTGGAACCTCCAGAACCCAGATATATGCTAAGTGACCCTCCCTGGAAATATCATCACCATTGCCGGAACATCATTTATTATTAGTAACAACCAGCCATTTAACAGTGTCTTACCTCAGTCAATATAATGATAATATGATTGAGGAGATACCAGACTGACTACTATACTATATATATGTATAGCAGCAGTGTGGAACAAACAATAAGAATGAGTAGAATGTAATGTAGATGTGGAACATGTATGTGGATATATCTAATGACTCACATTTCAACAGCCAGTACCTCAGATTTGTGATGTATATGTCTATGACCCAACAGCAAAGGATGAAACTGAGATGGATGAAACTGAGATACTTGCAATTTTACTTTAAACTGCAAGCATCATAACACATCAACACATACACATACTTATTTGGCTATGTAAGCATCCCTTTTTCAAAGGAAGTCATGGAACCCCCTTCAACTCAGTATCATTTAATGTGTCTTCTAATTACTGACCAGCTTCCTACTGTGCAGACCAATCAGTAGTCCCATGGACACAAATTGAACCCCACATGCATAGCACTAGTGCTTGAGCTGCTTAAGTCGCCATGCTCGTGTTCGACTCCAACCAAGCTCTGAGCGAGGAAAAGCAAAATCATTTATTGAGTATATTACCTGTAATACATATCCAAGCAGTCGAAGATTCAAGCATTCCAAGAGGTCATTTGGACTTGGCTTCCTCTCGTTCAAGAGCTTTTCTCCTCGCCTCCTCTTGTCTCAGCGCTGCTTTCACCAGCCGTTGTCGCTTGCGTCGTCCGTTTCCACGTTTCGCGCCTCGCACGTCTACAGTCTCCGCCAACTTTCGCTTCCTAGCCGCTTGCTCCTCTGCTCGTTGCTTCTCCCGTTTCTTGTCTCTCTTTCGGAGGGTTGCCATAGATGTTTTGAGAAGTGCGCCGTATGCCACATGAAATTTATCTAGATCACCAGATTGCACCTTACAATTCATCAATATTTGTGTATGAAAGATAGGTTCACAAAACAAAAGGAGCCTACCGTGGTCGAGAATTGTACATTCTTGCCGTCTGTAGCGCGCACCAAACAAGGATATTCTTTACTATCATCCTCGACTTCATTCGAAGACATTACAGTATCTTCACCATCATATGAGTCTGGGAAGAATTCAGTTAGATAATGCTAATTTCACGACGTTGTGACCTACATCTTTTGTGAGTCAGCCAAACCGTTCCCTTTCCCTTCCTGTCAGCAAAGAGCTCTGCAAGCTTTGTCAAAAACTGCGAAGTCCCTAAGAAAATGGAGGCATTGATCAATAGACATTACTCACTGTTGTGTTGTCGACCAAGGTCATGGCGGTCGACAATGCGCGCTTGTGTTGTACGTAAAGGATATATATCAGCGCGTTTCTTCTGGACTCCGTGTCTCATGTCTCCTGCCGTCCCCAAACTACCTGCCTCGTCAAAAAGCGACCCAGCTTTACTTGACGATGACGATGGCTGGCAGGATATGCCCGTCATTCGGCAGGATGACTTTGCTAACGGTCTGGACGAGGAAGACCAGAAGAAATACCACTATGTCGCTCCCACCAAGACCACGAATGGGTCCAAAGGGAACGCTACGGGAAACCTCATAGATTTTGATGATTATGGGAACGAATGGCGCTCAAAGCTCGACCACAATGAGGATGAATACACTCGGCTCAGACTTGATGAGGACGCGGATGCGGAAGACGTTCATTTGAGAACCAAATACCTGTTCGACGAGGATAAGGCTATGACTCCCTTGAATCAAATGCAGGCCACGAAGAACCTCCTCACAGAGGCTCAACGCATAGCCTATGTTGCATTATGCGCACTTGCTATAAGAGAGATGACCGCCAGATTGAAGAACGTAAAGTCAAAGACGTTGAAACCAGCAGTCGGAAGCCTCGAACTGTGGGGATTAAAGATTTTGGGACGTTTATACTATCATATGGAGTTGACTACGTCAGGTAGTCGTTTATTCTTAGCGATGGCACGATGACACTTATTCTTTGCATCAGAACAGAAGATGATTGAAACCCTATCGGAGCATGGTGTCCAAGCTGAAGATCTAGTTCCGTCTCTCATGACGACCCACACTGTTGCCAACCCGGAGTATGACCCAGCTGAAGCACAGCGCCAGGAAGTCGCCAGGCGCGAGAAGGAATCACGAGATGAGGATGAAGCAGATAATAACTCAGCACATGAATTGGGCGGTCAGACTCTTACCGTCAGACCCACGCTTCATTCTCAAACATTGCCAACGTCACCCACGACTGCTCAATACAAAACCACTGCTAATGTCTTGCAACCCAAAGCGACAACTGCGATGCCTGGCGTGTCAACTACACTCTCTTCTACTGATGCCAGCGTTACACTGGACATTCGATGGACTATCTTATGCGACCTTTTCCTCCTCTTGATCGCCGACAGTGTTTATGACAGTCGCTCGCGGGTCCTTCTTGAGACTGTGGCTCTTAAGTTGGGACTGGGATGGCTGGATGTCGTGAAGTTCGAGAAACGTGTAACGGATGCTTTGGAAATCCAAGAGGATGTCGACAAGATGGAGCAGCAAGAGATTATAGATGGGCGAATGAAAGCCGCGAAGAAGAAACGGTATGTCATGATGGGACTAGCTACGTTAGGTGGGTAAATGTTTTGTTGCAGTTCAGCGACGTTTCCGTCCCCGTTGATAAGCGTCACGAGGTATTAGGTGGCGGTCTCGTCATTGGCCTTTCAGCTGGACTATTAGCCCCTGTTATCGGTGCCGGATTGGGGGCAGCATTCACCACAATCGGTGTCACTGGCACTACTGGGTTCTTTGCCGGTGCCGGTGGTGCTGCGCTAATCACTACTGGAGGCGCTCTTACAGGCTCGGGAATTGCTGTCAAAGGCATGGCACGTCGGACACAACAAGTCAGGACTTTTGAATTGTTACCGCTTCACAATAATAAACGAGTAAATTGCATCATTACCGTTTCAGGGTGCGCCAGCTTTCTTTGCAAGGTCTCTATGCGACAGACTGTTGTGGACTGATCACACATGTACATGTTCAATTGGTACAGGTTCATGACTGGTCCGCGAGACGACGTTCGGCTCCCTTTCAGCGTATTGGACCCTATTGTTGGGGATGTTTTCAGCGTTCATTGGGAACCTGAAATGATCTGCGAGACAGGCAACGCTATCAAGCTTTTAACTGGCGAGATTTTATCTCAGCTGTCGACGACAGTTCTACAAGCCACAGTTATGACTACTCTCATGAGTGCGTTGACATGGCCAATTGGTGAATAGCGTGCAAATACTATCCTTTTACGATTAATCAGATTTCTTTTAGTTCTAACAAAGCTCGGATACCTCATCGACAACCCATGGTCGAACGCGCTCGACCGAGCACGTGCGGCTGGTTCCGTCCTCGCTGATATTCTACTTCAGCGTCAACTAGGAGTCCGGCCTATCATGTTAATTGGTTTCTCTCTGGGCGCCCGTGTCATATTCTACGCTTTGCTTGAATTGGCCAAGCAGAAAGCGTACGGTATTGTTCAGGATGTATTTCTACTTGGCGCTACCGTGACTGTTCCAACACGGACGTGGGTTGAGGTACGCGGTGTCGTGGCCGGTCGATTAGTCAATGCCTATGCACGTAATGATTGGGTGCTCAACTACCTCTTCCGTGCAACATCAGGAGGCTTAAATCCAGTAGCGGGGTTGCGACCTATTGAAAATGTTCCTGGATTGGAAAATGTTGATGTCACTGATAAAATTGCTGGCCACGGGAGTTATCGTGCCTTCATGCCCCTCATTCTGGATGAGTTAGGATTCCCTGTCTCAGCTGATTACTTTGATGAACCAGAGGTGAGTGTTACTCTCTTGCTCACTTATATTATCTTATGTGCTTCTTCCACGTCTAGGAACCTGACATGGAAGGTGATCGTGAGGTGGTTCGTGAAGGGGACGACAAGAAGAAGAAACGTGGATGGTTCTCAAGAGACAAGACTACTCAGAACACAACGAACGTCCAGCGCCCCCCATCTTCATTATTCCTTCCTCGACGCTCATCCCCCACTCCAACCTCTCCTTCGGCAGAATCAGATGACGTACCAGAACGTATGGTTCTTTCTCCACGTCAACCCGAATCACCAGGAGAGGCGCCGTCAAGAGACTCGATGTCATCGATACCCATCCATGCAGGTTTCGATTTCAAAGCAATCCAGGAGATGTTGGAGAGGGAGGGGGCAAGGGGTAATGACGAGCTCAAAGGCATGCAGATACCATACGAAACGTCACACTCTCAGCCAGCCATACCTGTTAAAATAAGTTCTACAGAGTCTACACTCCCAGCCCAGGCCGAGTCGAGCAGATCGATACAAGAACTTCATGTTTCATCTGGGCTTTCATCCAACGCCGCTCTAGTACATGGCTCAGGTACGGACTCGAAGCCTGGGAATGTATCGGAGGCACCACCTGAGGTAGCCCAGACAATGCAGTCGCTCTCGCTCAGGGACATCGACAAAGAAATTACCCCAATTGCTGGCTCATCATTCCACCCCCCGCGTACACCCCCTTCCCAGCCGCCCTTAGCACCGACACTGTCGTTTGGGGGCTCTGATGGATCACTATGGACTTCGGCTCCGCCTCTCATCCCGCCTCAGGGTCAAAATTACAGGGTGTTAGCGTCGAAGTCACCTTTCGCCTCCTCGACAGATACTTTATCATTTGATGGTGGCACTAGTTCTATCCCCTCTCACCCGGACCCATTCGCCCCACCAGGGCTTTCGTTTGGCAGTGTAGATGGAACCGTTTCTTCATACAGTGATCCGTGGGCACCACCATCTAAGGAAAGCATATCGAAGAAGTCTAGCTATAGTACGAATCCTTGGGGATAATACCAATACGATATTCTTTGCTTCAATGGTTTGACATGGGATAGCTCACTTCTTCGTCATTAACTCACTCACGCATCATATCTGTACAGCATTATATACATCACACACTTTCCTATCTTTGGACCAGGCAATAATAGACTAATTTTTTTTTTGGAATCATACGTTAAGTTGATAAAAGATGGCAGTAACCATCATAGCAGGAAAGCCGTACATACTCTATCTAAGGGTGGGTAACTTGGTGTGGTACTTAGGAAACTTTTTTCGCATTATTAATTTCCGTAGCATTCCTCCACACTCCATCGGTGTCCTTCTTGCGGACCGTAAAGCACGCGATCCCTAGGTAACTAGTGATGTCTGCCGTACAAAAATAGTTCGATGAGACATCCTGAGCAATCCCGGTAGACCTTTGAGGTACACACCTATAATAACCAGCGTGCAAAATCGCTCATAGAGGAAAAAAGTTATTACGAGAGTCAGATAGATAAAAATTCGGGTGCTGATGAAGGACCCTTGGAAAATTGGGTCCCTGCATCGATATAAAACGTCTATATCAGGATGATAGTAAGGACACGGGTCACTCACACGCCAAACATTTTGGGGGCGTTTGCATCAAGGGCGCCAATGGCGAACCAGACCCATAGCCAGTTCCAATACGGGAAGCCACTGCCAGTAACATGTGCAAGGATCATCCGTCCAACCTGATGTGCAAACTGGAGCCCCCACGCGCAGAGGAATGGAACAAAGAGCGACGAGTGGACGATGGGTGAGCCAGGTGCAAGAAGCCATAACACTTGAAGGAGGACAGATATTGCAAAGGGGGAAAGGAAGAGAAGCGGACGAAGAACGGATCTTTGGGAAGCGCGACAAGAGCGATAGACATTTGAATAGCTGAAAAAATAAGGTGAATTGTGTGAGCTGTGGTGGTTCCAGTAGTAGGATATATATTTACCTAGCAACGATGTTGAAGCCCAGTGCCAATTCACCAAAAATCATGGAGACTTCGTTGAGTGCGACGTTGGGGACATGTTTTGCAACCCATTCGACTTGGTCAAGATGGGTGACTGTCAAAATGCCAGCATCCCACACCTGAGGGCCTGGTTTCGTGTGAGTACTGTCACTGTTGCAAAGGATCTGATTCTCTAGATAAATCACCATATGTCCCAGAGATAATGAAAATCGCAATTATTATAAGAATTCCTTCCACGGGCCCTGAGAATACCCCGAGATAAAGCTGACCTGTATGTACCAGCGTCAGTTGTAACAATATCTAACATATATACCACGTACCAGTGTGATATTCCTCCCAGGTTGTGAGGTAGAAATTAGCAAGTGTCGCTATCTGCGATGAGACAGTCCACCATGACCGACCGAGGTTGAGTGCATGGGCAGTCAAAACGACCTCAAGCTACATGCACGACTAAATTAAGACACGAATGGCGAAGAGTAAAGAAAGACGGCTGGCTCACCGTAGTGTTTATAGCATCGCAACCTATCTCCGAAGAAGGTTTGAGTTGAGAGAAAAATATGACATCTTTATCTCAATGATCGGTTACGCACCATGGTCAAACATTTCGCCTAGCGGCCCTGCCATGCCTGTACGTCTAGCTTGCTTTCTGGGGAAAGGATGGCTAGAATCTTAAGTCAAGGGAATAGTACGCCTCACGTACCCATCAATAGCATCAAAGCTTTGGTATAGGAAGAGTCCCACCGCCCATCTGTTCTACGACGTTCATGTCAGCTCAGATTTTAATTTAAGTAGCAGTAAACGACTCGCGTGTAATAAACCCAGTGTGGAGGCCCACTTGCACCCTGTTTTTCAGTGAGGAAGTGCGGGTCATAGTAGAGCAAAGTCGCAAAGTTAATCAAGACGATGCACAAGCCCAGGAGGGTTATCTGTCGCGGCCATTACCCCATCTCCTAAACTGTTGTTTTTTCTTAGTGTTAAGAAGACTTACAGTGTTGGGAGCGACCCACAAAGGCCATAGTGTAACGAGACGGTTCCAAAAAGGATTGAGGACATACTTTGAAATGATAGATCTGCCCGAGAATTGATCATTGCTAACCTGCCGATAAGTCAGTGCTTGGATTCTCACTTATCAACACCCTTGTACGAGTAGTTGGAAAGACGACTTAGAGCACGCTGTGGGATGTAACCCATGGTTGGTTGGACGCGCTATGCGTGGTGAGACCGCGTCCAGGGCACCACGTGCCACGTATACGTTGCAAATATTTATTGCTTACCATTAATTAAATTATAACATGAGCAAAATTCTTTGTTGCCTCAAGTGGTACACTAATCAAAACTACAGTTGAATCATATGGAGAGTAGGTAAATACATGGTGTCTAAGGCGCGTAGAAATCCGGACAGATAAGTGTGAGAGTAAGAGCTGTCGAACAGCAGACAAACCAGCTAGTCTTGGGGGTATAAAACAACCCGCGGGGAAACACCCAGTGGATCCACAACGGAGAAACGAAGGTAACCCGGTGAGTCAGAATCCACCCAAACAGCCCGAATCTGGCGGCACGTCGCTTGTGAAAGATGATGATTCATATCGCGGCCAGCGCGAACGTGCAAGCAGTGGGTGACCGCTCTCTCCAGCCGGAAAACTGTGAGGCCTGTCCTCAAGAACGCGTAGAGAGACGTTACACTTCCGTTCAACTGCAGGTGGGGGAGGGTGAGGGAGGAAGAGTAGAGCAGCCTGAACGTGCTCATGAGCTTCCGAAGCACCGCGTGTGTGGGTATCGTGTGCAGAAGCATCAAATAGATGTGTCTGTGAATGGCCACAGTTCGAGTTTATCTCACTTGGCAGAGAAATTAACCCGGCAGGGCCTTCCGATTCAGACCAGGCCATCTCTGGTGTTGAGGATGACGAGGGGATAGAGAAATAGTCCATCCGCACCGTATCTTGATGGTATTCCGCACACGAAGTGTCGTCGGTGCCTTCGACCTCGTTCTGCGTATCATTTGGCTGTACAAACTCGAGAAGACGCCCCTCCCCTTTACCATCGGCGAGCACATACGTCCTGTGGGGACAATGGCGCTTGGGTAACGAACATACATTCGGACTGACCACGATGGCTGAGCGATCGTAAGTGCTTGCAGAATGCACGAGATATGTGGCGGACATCTCGGGAGTTGGTGGGAAGTGAACATGTCCTCCTCGGAAAGAGGGAATACCTGGCTGTGACTCTCCGGTGGAACGACCATGACACTTAAGGATAGGACGACGAAGAGACATGTTTGAAAGCGTCGCTAAGCAAAAAGGACAGTGAGAGGAGCTGCAGGTGCAACCCTCGCACTATATGGCGATTGAAAGCTGCATAAGAGGTTTGGAGATAAAAAGCAAGTCGGTTAACAGAAACTCGGAGTTCTTTTGTGTATGTCCTGGCAGCCAGCTCGGCAGGCACACGTGCGTCAGCTCCACCCCCATCGATAACCCGTCCCTAGCGACCCCGCACTCAGACTGTCTTTCAATAAAATAAACAGGCTCCACTCACTTTGGTCCGCAGTCGCCAGTTCCGGGCTCGTGGTCGCAGCCGCAGCTACGAGACTGCAGCTCGATCATCACGCAATGTGCAGTAGAAGAGGTGTACGTCTAACTCTCGTGGCACACTTCTACTAGCACTTAATAGCAGCGAAATGAAGTGCGTCAAAACCAGTGAGACAAACGTTCCTGCTTCCTGTCGTGGTCACAAGATCAAATCTCTCAGGCAGCATGACAACTCGCCATAATAGCATGATCAATAATCGAAAGTCAGCTTGGTGTCAATATTTGCGACGATTTGGCACTAGCACTTTTTCAGCCTTTAAACGCGCACAGAGGATATCGCTTAGACGACAATAGCAGCTGAGGTTTAAGATCATCTCAGCCCACCGAGAATTGTGGATACCTGGTGGGTTCTAGGAACCAAAGGGAAACGTCTCCTTCAAAGGGCACAAGTGTGGGAGACGGGCATAAATGTTGTCTTCTTAATGGGGCTGTAGGATATGCAAATCCACGCCGGACTCTTACCTAAAGCCTTTGGTCTTTATATACCATGACTATTTTACTCATATGAGCCCTTTCTGCCAACTAGGCTGACATCTAACTTGTTCTGGTAAGCTTACTGATGCTGCCCGTGCATAGCTAAACGCATATGGCGCAGATGTAATCGTACTGCCTTTATGGGTGTCGCGGCGCAGCTGGGGAGCGTCTTAATTCATTACAAGAAATGCGTCATATGACTATGAGGTCATCCTTATGGCACTTGTGCTGATGCTGGTATCATAAATCAGTGACATCGTTGTTTGAGAGAAGCACTGTTGTAAGATTATCAGTAAATGTTATGAGGAAAGGATGTGGGTATGACCCGGGCGTGCAATGAAAGAAAGGAGATGCTCTGTTCCCATCCCAGAAAGACCTGAGACGCGCATTGCCCTTCACAATTTCGTAATGTGTATTGCTGCTGAAAATGATATAAGAAAGGTGTTGCCACGGTTTCGAAGGTAGGTTACGCGAAGTACAACGTTCGAAGGTTCCATAGACGCTTGCGAAGTACACGCATTTGGCTTCTTCCATGCAATTAAGGTATACCATCTTTGGCTTAAGCTTCGAGCGGAGACTGCCCAGGATGCAGAAACTTTGAAACCACAAGCATAGCTTGCTCAATCTCTGCCAAGAGAATATAAGCTAAGATGGAATAGCAACTTCACCAGGAAGATGTATTTCAGGCTTGATGTGACTCCCAATAATCCTTGGAGTAAGCTCTAGTGCCCACCGCCCATTTCATAAACCTAAGGCCAACACTTGGAATTTATGTCCTGTTTGATTTTTGAAGCTGACGGTGAGATGCTTCAATAAAGGCAATCTCAAATTGTGGTCGTTAGAGTGGCACCATATGTATGAGACCTTTATATGGCCAAGACTGCTAGTATTGGCTTAACCATGTGAACGATAAGACCAGGAGGAAGGAAGGAATGTCTTTAACGGGTGGTTGGCATGATCCAGGCCCGGGCCTTAAACCCAGCACAGTCACATCGAGTTGGGCATGAGGGATGACGCGGAAAGAAAATATGATAGTGAAACCCTGCCAACAGCGTTTGGGTGGAATCCGTCACTCATTCTAGATGCAGAAATCAATCTTTAAATATGCCGTAACGACTGATAGACTTGCGCGGTACATTATTTGAACTATGATATTACAAGCACCGCCAAGCAGGCAGGCTGGAAACCAACGCCAAAGGGGAGGGTAATGTCTCAATTACGGTAAGAACTCCGCGGGGGAAAAGAAGCGATGGCGGAAAGGGTAGTTGTACCTTTCTGAATCTTGATTCCACAAGGGCAGTATCAAGGACGTATAGAGCGGAGAAGTCCCTGACACAGTTTAATAGTCCGTTCCGGGTTTCGAACGTAGCAATTAATTTCTTTTCAAAGATATTGACAAGGGAGGTCCGAGGAAGATATGTCTCAATGCTTAACATATAGTTAGGACCAAATTAAAATCCCTTTTTCACCACTGACTCCGGGTCTACGTGTCTCAAATTGGTACTTAGACCCCAAGGCGGTCACCGTTGAGGATACAAAGTCAGTACTCCATCGCCCATCCCATCGTTGAAGATTCAGTTAAATACCCCTATATTGCCTGGCAGAAATGCCTTGAAGCAACTCTTATATAAGAATTCCTGGAATCCTGAAGAGTCCGCAGATGTTGATAAGCAGAAAGATTACTGACAGCGGACCCTCCGTATTAGATCATTTTTTGAATGCCAGTTCCGGACGCCGAAGCCTGAGAGGCTGGCTGTGCATCACTGCAGTAATCTAATCGTCCCGCTGACGCTCGTCTGTGATGCCGTCTGTGATGCATACCGGACGGCGATGCAAAACTTGCCAATCTGTTATCGACACTTAGGAGCCATCTGGGGTAGATTCAGTGCATGTCTGTCCACACGTGATAATAAAATGAACTAACCAGCCTCACTTAGGAGTCATCCCAGGGTAAGTGCGTCTCTTTACGCACGTGAAGAAAGATAGAACTGGTGAATGAGACTTAGGAGCAAACCCAGGTAGAATCTGAGGTCATTTACACGTGCAAACGAACTGACGACGAGGGTGTCGGCGCCAGTAAGAGTCACCCTTGCTACGGTCGTATGCTTACTGTTGCCAATGTTTCACGTACTAGAATTTCCTAGTTACTGTCTCCATCTCTTTCCCGGGTCACGTAGATGTGGTAGATATTCAACGCTCGCGAGCGGACAGGTATTGCTGTCCTGAGATAATCATTTGTGAGTCAATAAGCATAGGAGTCCTACGATGAATAAGGTGTCCAACACCAGTGTGTATCGTATACGAGACACGTTCGTTCAAAGTGACGCCTGGTTATCCCCCGATTGCGTTCTCGCAGCCCGGATATGCAGCGACTCCTCTCGGGAATTTACCACTCATATCCGGTGAAAGGACTCCAATGACTCAACGCTGCAACACTGTTTCACGAGAGCCCAAGCGTCTCTATGGCATATGTATAACATACCGGTGGACATGGGATCCGAACGTTGGCGAGCCATGCTGGCCACTAACGGTGCCGGAGGCTGTAAACGAGAAAACGATCCATAACTCAGGGATGGGGTAGCTGTCATTGTGGCAGGCCGTGAACCCAAAAACTAGGCGGCAATCGGCACGAGTAATGATGAGATGAAAAGGAACTTGAATGAGCAATGGAAAGCTTCGGTTCTTTGGGCGGAAATGGGTTCGCAGATGTATCCCATTTTTCCTCTTAACTTGAAATAACGCGGCGTTTTTTTTTTACCAGATTCAACACGAAAAGGTCTACTAAACCTGATGGCTATACATGCGGTTTGAGATTACGTAATCTGAGTCACCGCCACATGCCCAAGCTTTAGCGGATCCCTGCTT